>JAGDYQ010000063.1:476898-568525 GCA_021962125.1 Bulinus truncatus | reverse complement strand
GAGAGGAGTGGGCTTGGGGAGGGATCTCAGTGGAGTACCATTCCGAGAAATATTTTGTAGCTCCATATCTGGAATGGTGCATATTAGTACCGATTGTTTAGCTACTAATTATAAATATATAATTTTAACTCATGTTCCCCAATAATGCATGGAATGTTGCAGTTTTATTAAAAATAATTGAAATAGTAAAGCAGTTTTAATGATAAAATTTATTGAGGCCGAGCAATTTCTGATTCCTGCTATAAAATATATTAACCAATAGTTCTGCTGCACACCAGTTACATAATAGATACCTGATTTATATTATTATACCGTTTGTTTAACGTACAATCCGGGAAGAACGACAAAGATGCATGAATAAAGCTTAGCTATTTGTGTGATATTTCTTACAAAATATTAAAAACAAATAACAGACCTATCAACACAACAGTCGCAATTGTCTAATTTAAAATAAAATCAATTCTGCTAAAAAGTAAATTCGCAAATTAAATAACACCATCAAAAATCATGGAGTTTGTACTTTATTATTTTATTATATACAAGGTATAAAAATGAAGTCTGCAGCTAAAGGTTAATTTATTAACTTATTGAGTTGTTAGTTGTCCTCAAAAGATATCAATATATAAAACTATTACAAGATTGCGGAATTATGCTCATCGATAAAAATTTTGGGCCTCGGGCTGATATTAATATTTTTAAAGACGTTAATGTTGAAGCTCAATCCTTGGCCCCAAATCTCGCTAATTCCATGGTTTTTAAACTCTCCTGCCCCCAATTGTCGAAATTGTTGGCAACTTTTATACACACACGTTTTAAATTTGCAACTTCGTACTTTAGCCAGCCTTGCAGCTGGAGGTAAACGCGAAGCCGCGCTTTCCTCTGCTAGTTGCGGAGTGCCTCTACTTAAAAAAGAAGAAAAAGAGGAAAAATAAAGAAAAAGGCAGGGGGGCCCCTTGCTGGTATTGGCAGCCTCCTACATGTTTGACTTTCCATACAAATGGGTTTAGACCGAACGTACCAAAAAATGGCTCAGCCACAAGCAGGGAAAGATTGCTTAGACGCTTTAAAAATATTGATCTACGATATGGGGTGAGCATTCGCGTGAGGGCTTGAGAAACGGCTCTCACACACGGCTGGAACAGCCTCCCAATTAATAAGTGTCTTCAAATACCCAGAACGGAACTTCATAAGATTCAAACTTTCTGCGCCGAAAATTTAGATGGGTTATATATGTAAGTATATATAAATAGCTCTGAACAATTGCCAAAATATAAACTTTTAAGTTTTATTAATATTGATTTTATTAAACAAGATGATTGATGTTTTATTAACGTTATTATTAAAATTTCTTGCCGCACATCTCAAATCATACATGTCGTGGGTAAATGAAGTCATGCACGGGGTTTGGCTCACTAGGCCTTTTCTGCATACATGTATTCGTACAAACGACGATATGGCAGAGAAAAAAATCAGAAAGGTTGTTTCATAGTCTATATAATCTCTGATCTCAAATACGCTGCGTTTTTTTTTTATAATGGAATTTCCCGCTTGTAGGAATGTCCCAGAGAGGAATACTTTCATTTCTATAAATATATATTTCGTTATTGTTTTTACTGTTTTAACTTTCCATATATTGTAAATACCTAACAATAAAATCAGTCGTTGTTTTAAATAAAATGGTAATTAAAGAAATCAATGAAGTGAAATATTTTAATGCGTAACTTGGACTTGTTACTATAATTCGAACCTGTGATGACATGATCTCACTTTTTTTATCCTCACCATTTGAGATTTTAACCAATCACTGAGCAATATTGCACTTATCACCCGCAAAAACTAGTAACACATAAAGAGTCTTTAAGTCCCTAGTGACGGTAGTGAAAAATCTAAGCATTTTAACTGATGACTATGACCAAGACCTCTTTATGTAATAGCTCACCATGGGTCTTACCATGATGGTGTATGGGGGAGGGGGCATGCAGGCCAGTGCGTGCGGGGAGACGAGCCCCTCCCCTGCAGTTTTGCCCTGCCCCCCCTGCTTATTTATTCTACTTAGTAAAATGTATTACCTGTGCCCCCCCTTGCTATTGCCTGGCCCCCTTCGCTGTAGAATACCTGGCCCCTGCTGTAAATGCCGGGGCCCTCCGGTAGAATGCTCACGCCATACAGGGCGGGGGGGAAACTCAGAGAGCCCCACCCTAGTCGTGGTCACATATCTTTAATTATTTCATTCTTTCAAATGTTAAGTCATAGTAGTTTACTATAAAACCATAGGTACTATAATATAATTAAAAATCCCGTCTAAGATCTATCAATAATACTCAACAATAATGAGTAGAACATCGCTCTGTATATTTAATACTATTTTTTTTAAATTATTTATTTGTTCGTAATTAATCTAAGAGTCAACTTCCATTACACACGGGAACAAAATCGACGTTCATTAAAAAGAATGATTAAATACACATTAGTTTTTCGAATGATATTTATAAAATAATTTTAATACTTACATGCATCTGCAAGAACAAACGAAATGACTACAAATATTTGAAGACGCTAGCGTCTGATTTTTCTCTGATCTAATATCGACATACGCAGAAATCATTCGTTAGTGAAAAGAAAAATTATTAGTTCAGACTTCTATATCAGAAAAACATTTTCGCGAAAAATAACGTCCTCGCGATGAAATAGAATTCTCGATCCCGTTTGAACTTGTTGAAGAAAGCTTTCTAAAATAAATTTAGTAATCATGTCCGCTTGATTGCACAAGACGAGTCCTCTTCCAGTGTAAAACAACATCCAGCTGTCAATTATAGTGCATGTAACACCCTGCTGTCACTTCATAGGGCAAGTAACATCAAGCTGTCAAGTTACAGTACATATAACATCCATCTGTCAGTTACTTAAGGTATGTAACCTATCGCACTGTCAGAATTTAGTGCGTGTAACACCCAGCTGTCAAGTTATAGTGGATGTAACATCCAGCTGTCGATATAGTGCATGTAACATCCAGCTGTCAGGTATAGTGCATGTAATACCCCTGTCTTAAGTTATAGTGCATGTACAACCATCTGTCAGTTATGTGCATGGTAACACTTACGCTGTCAGTTATAGTGCATAAAACATCCAGCTGTCATTATAGGGCATATAACACCAAGCTGTCAGTTATAGTGATAGTAAACACCAACCCACCAAGATTTCTTCGGGAGGTGTAAGGTCCCCCTGGATAATAATATTTCAAAAGTTGGATGGCCAGCTCAGTCCGGGTCCATGGCTTCTCACGGGCCCCTGGGTATTTGCCCCCCCCTGCTACCTCTCGGCTCACTTAACCTCAGCTGTCAGTTATGAAGCATACAGCCCATACACTGTCGTTAAAGGTACATACGGTACTAAACAGCACAAAGGTGCACATCAGCCTACTACGTTAAGATACCATGTTTCAACTCAGCCACAGTATTAATGGGGAATGGTACGGGTGTAAAATGGTGGGGCGGAATCAGATATGAGACAAGTGAAAAAACAAAAATGTTCATCAGCCAGTAGTGTAATAAAATATTTTATATTAACAAAAATTAAAAAAAAATAAAGAATATTTACAATTAAACATTAATGGTAAACCTAACGTGGTTATCTTCATGAAGCTATTGATTTTTCGGTTCGATTTGAATGGCATTACGCGATATTCATCAAATAAATGAAGATTGATTTTCATTTCATACCCTGGAATATCGCCTTGAAATATCACACGTAATTGTACTCAGGAGATCTCAAATTTTGATTGTTGACCAATAAGATTATGTGTAGCCTGGAAGATATTGAACAAAAAAAAAACCTATTAGTTGTAGCACAACATTCTACCCTGAGCTTCGGTATGCATGTATGTATGGAATCAATATGGCGTTGACTACAACTGAAGTTTTTTATCAGCAGTCTTGATAACTTACGTGTGCCTATATTTAGAATACACGTGTCTGTCAGGAGGGGCGAGTGGGGAATAACCCCCCCCATGAGATGTGTGGGAAGATTTAGTAAGAGCTCAACATTACCAACCTTTTTCATTATATATAATCAATAAGTCTTATCCTAAGATAATGAAGTTGAGAGAATCATCAATTTTTTTTTCAATATTCAATTTTACCAGTCTTAAATATATCCTAGAGAACAACTTTATCTTACATACCTTCCGATACTTACATAAATACCAATTCGTACATAACTTCCAGTACTTACATACCTACCAATTCTTACATACCTTCCAATACTTACATACATACCAATTCGTACATACCTTCCAATACTTACATACCTTCCAATACTTACATACCTACCAATCCTAACATACTCATCGATCCTTACATACCTACCGATTCTTACATACCTACCATTCTACATACCTATCAATTCTTACACATCACCAATTTTACATACCATCAATTCTACACATCACCAACTTACACACCACCGATCCTAAGATACCTACCAATACCTACATACCTACCAATTCTTACAATGTACCTTCCAATACTTACATACCTTCCAATACTAACATAATTTATCATAATACTACAGACCTTTTCATGTTTTTACAGGCCTCACTCTGTTGCAAACCTGCAATCTCCTCTACTAGGACCGGAGATATCTTGTTGATCCTGCTATAGACATATGCTTGTCACCAAAGATTAAGTATGCATACCTAAGCTTACACCGTAACACAGTGAAACCGCGAATGGCTCATTAAATCCGTCGAGGTTTACTTGATGAACAGAGCACACCGTGTTAGAGTGGCCTTTGTTGGTAACATTTTTGAAAGCCAATTGTTCAGTGAAAGCCACTTGTTCGAGTACCCCGGGTTTCAACTTTGGCGAGTCTTCTTGGCTCATTAGCATGTTTGGGGGTGGGGATGGGGACAACCAGGGCCCCAATTTTCGGGGGGAAGGGGCCTCGTCGCTGGGATATTTTTCTTTTATTATTATTGTGATGCATGAAGGTGCCCCATTTTGGAGTGAGGGGAGGAGGAGGGGAGGAAGATGGGGAGGGGGAGAAATTGTTGAGAGTTTTGCTGCGATGCCCGCGATGGCCAGGGCGAACTTCGGGGGGTCCGATATTGTGTAAGCCATACAACCCCCATTCCCTTTCCCCCCCTATTATACATTGAGTGCTTAATATTGGTGAGCTCTAGATGCAGTTATTTCAAAGTGAAAGCCTCAAATACAAGGGCGTACAGTTTTTGTCTATAAGTATTGGGGGGGGGGGCAAAAGGGGGGCAGCCGCTTGATAATTTTTTACCTTACCCTCTCCATCGATTCCACCCCCCCCCCCACTATGGGGCGCCTTCTGATATTTCAAACACACACACACATTCTTAACTTTAAAGTTTTTTTTTAATAGTAGATGAATGTACCCAAGACCGTTTCCAAGGCGGATGCCCAAAAGACCCCTTCAACTGTTGAGGTAATTATCTAGGGCCCAAATTATGAAAGGGCCAAAATATGGAAGCAGACACCTCCTTGATAACATATTTTCTTCTTATGCCCACCTCCCCCTCTCCCCAAATGCAAATTTTCCAGAGTCTTTGATCAAATTGGGAACTGCTTACCCGGCCGGCCACAGTTCGCCATGCATAAATAATGCATTTTTGCCATCCTTGCACTATACTGTCCGTGCTGGTTTGCTTTACGCGTTTAACCGTAAGGTTTGAATTACAACTTAGGAGAAAGCTACGTTATAACTGGGACTAAGGCTATCAAATTGATCTTCATGGGGTTTACAACAAAAGGTACATAACTAGCGAATTGCGAAAAGAAAACTGCTGAATTGAGTTATTCTAAATTTTTGGTGTTACATTAAAAGGTCTGTGTTTGTGTTTGTGTGTGTCTATTTTTGGTTTCACCGGGTGCGGAAAAATTTGGATGTCAACCCACCCACTCCTCCCACTTTTTTAATCCAATGTCATGAAACCACGTGACTACATGCGTCATTTTTTTTAGCGCGCTTGCAAATGACTCCAGAATGATCCGAGAAGCTTGCATTGTATTCATTTACCTGAGCTCCAGATGCTCTGCACGGTGTCACCCCGTACTACTGCTCTGTACGGTGTCACCCTGTGCTACTGCTCTGTACGGTGTCACCCTGTGCTACTGCTCTGCAAGGTGGCGCTCTGTGCTACTGCTCTGTACGGTTGCCTCATGTGCTACTGCTCTGTATGGTGGCACTCTATGCTACTGCTCTGTATGGTGGCACCCTGTGCTACTGCTCTGTATGGTGGCACTCTATGCTACTGCTCTGTATGGTGGCATCCTGTGCTACTGCTCTGTACGGTTGCCTCATGTGCTACTGCTCTGTATGGTGGCACCCTGTGCTACTGCTCTGTATGGTGGCACCCTGTGCTTCTGCTCTGTACGGTGGCACTCTGTGCTACGGCTCTGTATAGTGCACATGTTTTTATCTATATTCGGTTATAAAAGCTGACTAATCCGTGTTCTTTCTGCTATGATATTTGGTGTCAACTCTTTGTTGATGTCATATATATATACAGTATATATATACAGGGGTGCCGAGAGCCAACAAGGGCCCCAGGGCAAGACATCATTGCGGCCCCTTAATAAACAATGAGTCGTGAAAAAATTGACATGGTTGGGGCGGCCGGGCCCCCTTACAGATGCGGGCCCCCTGGCAATGATCCCCCCTAACCCCCCCTCTCGGCGTGCCTGTATATATATATATATATATATATATATATATATATATATATATATGATAAGGCAATTATATTTTTAAAATTTTCAAAAATTAGTTTTTGTATTTCACAAGATTAGCTTCATAATTTTACCAGATCCTAACTGATGGACTCCAACACACGATGGAACGAGAGCTGACTTTAAGCGAATGCTGTTTGTATAGTCTCTGCCAGACAGCTACACGACGGCGTTACAGCCCATCTCGATACAGCTTATTAGACAAGACAAACAGCCAGCCAGATAAAAAGTCACGAAGACAAATGGATGGAACAATATCATATCATTTAATCATTTCAAGCTCTAATGCATATGACGTAACAGAGATACCAAACAAAAACAAAGCAACAGACGAACAACAAAAACAAAAACAGGATAACAAAAAAACTGCTAAAAATTATTTTTATTCCTTTTTAAATTCTTCATTTGAAATATCCTCCACAGTCAAAAAATAAAAAAAATACAAAGCTATTTTTATGCTTAAAAAAAATAATTAATTACCAAACCCTTATTGGTTGTTTTATTTTGTTTATTGTTTTTTGCCCAGAGAGGTGCCGAGAGTGTAAGAGAGCTCTAGATTGTCGTTCTAATGGTTTGATGAATAGATAACAAGACACTAATACTAATAAATAATTTGATTATCATTCTAATGGTTTAGCCTGACAGATGTACCGATAGTAAAAAAAACACAAATTGTCCTTCAAACTTTTCCTGGCTGCTTCGTAGAGCATACACCGTGATGTCCGTCCCCAATTGAGCGGTTCACCTGTGTCACGTGGTAACATTGTGATGAGTATCTATCTATCTATCGATCTATCGATCTATCCATCCATCCATCCATCCATCCATCCATCCATCCATCCATCTATCTATCTATCTATCTATCTATCTATCTATCTATCCATCCATCCATCCATCCATCCATCCATCTATCCATCCATCCATCCATCTATCTATCTATCTATCTATCTATCTATCTATCTATCTATCTATCTATCTATCTATCTATCTATCTATCTATCTATCTATCTATCTATCTATCTATCTATCTATCTATCTATCTATCTATCTGTCTGTCTGTCTGTTTATCTATCTACCTATCTATCTATCTATCTATCTATCTATTAATCTATCTATCTATCTATCATCTATTTCTCTATCTGTCTGTCTGTCTGTCCATCCATCCATTCATCAACCCAACCACACAGCAACCCAACCATCGATATATCTATCTATCCATCAATCCATCCATATATCCATCTATGAACTCATTCATCCATCCAACCCCCATCTATTCATTCATTCATCTATTAATCCTCTATCTATCTTTCCTCTATTTCTCTCTCTTCTTCTTCTTCCATCCCTCCATTCATCCACCCCCCCACCCCCCCCCCCCCTCCCTCTCTCTCTCTTCCCTCCCTCCCTCCCTATATCCCTCTTTTCCTCCTTCCTCCCTCCCCCCCCCCACCCAACCACCCACCAATCCATTCATCCACATATCCACCCAACCACCCACCAACCGATCCATACATTCATCCACCCACCCACCCAACCACCCATTCATCCACACACCCAACCACCCAGCAATCCATTCATCCACCCATCCACCCAAACACCCACAAACCCATCCATCCATTCATCCACCCAACCACCCACCCAACCCCCCCCCTCAAACACCCCACCAACACATCCACCCATCCACCCACACACACACCCAACCACCCACCAAATCCATCCACCCATCTGTCATCCACCCAACCCATGTAGACGGTACCTCTAGGAAAGAGTTGTTCCCTGATATAGATGGTGATAGGTATGGAAGTATCCAGCCACTTAAAATCTTGCGTGACTGAGTCAAAGTGCAACCCGATCCAGTAGTTTATGTTCGTCTTGCCAATCATTGCGAGGGTCTCCCAGTTTTTGATGGAGACCAGGAGAGACTTTTTCTCTGAGGGGAAAATACACAGTTCTTCTCATCACCATCATTACTTACACGTATGTTTTGTATTATTGTTTGTTATTTACACGTATGTTTTGTATTATTGTTTGTTATTTACGCGTATGTTTTGTATTATTGTTTGTTATTTACGCGTATGTTTGTATTATTTTTTTGTCATCTACACTTATGTTTGTATTATTATTTGTTATTTACACGTATAATTGTATTATTATTTGTTATTTACACGTATGTTTAGTATTATGATTTGTTATTTACACGTATGTTTGTATTATTATTTGTTATTTACACCTATGCTTGTGTCATTATTTGTTATTTACACGTATGTTTGTATTATTTTTTGTTATCTACACTTATGTTTGTATTATTATTTGTTATTTACACGTATGCTTGTATTATTATTATTTGTTATTTACACTATGTTTTATTATTATTTGCTTTTTTACACTTATGTTTGTATTATTATTGTTTTTTTTTTAAATACGTATTTTTCATTATTATTTGTTATTCGCAGGTACGCTTAATCATTTATTTTGTTACTTGCGCATTTATGCTATCATTATTTATTTATTTTATATATATTTTTTAAGTTTATAATAATTTATATTTATTATTGTTTTCAATTTACTTTATGCGTAATCATTGTTTTTTTTTTATAGATAAAGTAAGCTGTTATGGAAATATCACGCCCATTCAACACACCGACCTTTACAACGACTTAGAGCCACTTGCCAGGTCACAGCTGTCGTCGACCTAAGTAAACACGTATGGAAGTCGTTAATCACTTCATAGGTGAAATCTGGAGGACACTTGTCGCTGTTCACCGCCGTTTGAGAATCTGGGCAGCGCACAGGGGTGAGAAAGATTACAAACAGAAAAAAAACTAAGCAAGATTTAACGAAAATTAACGAGATTTAACGAGAATTTTACGTAAGTTATGACGATTAAGTAAAGGATTAATAAGATGAATATGACAGTAATTCAGAGATAAATAATCGCGTGAATCTCGCTGCGACGTAAAGCAAGAAAAATTTTCAACCTGTGGCATTCCATGAAATGCTTTAATGTGACTTTGCCTATTTCTGGAAGGGCCCTAGTTTTTGGGGATTTTTAGGGCCCTCTGAGAGATCAAATGAAATTCAGTGGCTTCCAACTTACGTACGAAATAAAGAGAGATTTTTCTCAGTAATATTGAGACAATTATGATAAAGACCAGAGGTTGGCAAAGTTTCTAAACCGTGGGTCACGATGTGCTACATTTGTAGGAGCAATATAAATTAATAAACGATGCATATATATATATATATATATATATATATATATATATATATATATATATATATATATATATATATACATGTAGTAGTTCCCCTAGCCCTAGTGGGCCATCGGGGCAGATGAAGTGTAGAGTTCATCTGTTTCTATAACCTCAGCATATGAAGGGATTGTGTGGTTGGCACAACGCCCAGCCAACTTAAGTCAGGTACCCATTTAAAGGGGTGGACTTGTGGGACGACTATGCTCTAAATTTAACATGGGAAAATTCCATGAGTCTCACCGAGAATCGAACCTCATGACTCTCAAGTCGACAGTCGAGTATCTTCACCACTCAGCCATCCGTCCCATATATATATATATATATATATATATATATATATATATATATATTTTATTTATTTATTTGTGTGTGTGTATGCTTGTGTATAATATAAACAAATATAAATTGAGTGTAATAGTCGCCGATGTGAACGAGATTAGCTGAGCAGATGCGGCCATGCTCAAACAGAATAAAGAGCCAAACATTTGGCACAGGACTTTATAGTTCACTTCATGCGACTTAATTCTTACAAAAAATATAAAGAGAACTCACTTATAATTCCGATAATCATCAACTCTACAAAAAATTGCCGAAAAATCTTCATGACGTCTTTTATTTATTTAATTAATTTTTTTTTTAAAAGTAAATCTTATCACAGCAAAGTCTTGCCTCGAAAGATGGCAGACTTGCTATGAACCACTAAACATATTTACTCATTTAAAAAACCCCCCAAAAAAACAAGAGATAATAAGTATTTGATTTTTTATAAGGTGAAGTTAATTATATTGTCAAACTAATCAAATGGACGAATCGCCAAGTTTACTAGACACCTGTCTTTAAGACTCTGAATGTCTTAAGAGACAGCAGATGTTTATTTCTTATCTCTGTCGAGGCGTTATTGCTGAGAAACAGCTTGTAATTCTGTTTTATAACTTATCCAGCCAGACACAAATATAATCCAAGCCGTTGTAAATAGTCTCAGGGGACCAAAATTATTGGATTGAGTACCAGACATCAATGGGATGATGTTAAGTTTGTGAAGACAGATTGACGCCATTCTGGGGATATCTTCAGTTTTGATTGACAGTCTAATTATGAACCAATGCCTTTGTTCTACCCTCGTCTTGTTCATTTCAAAGGAACATCATTGAAAACCCTGACATGACCTGCTATGGTTAATTTGAAGAGAAAAAGAAAACAAAATATTTTATTAACTGGTTCCGAAATAACAGCATAAAAATGAATTTCATGTCTACGATTTGTGGACTTGGATTAGGTAAGTGGTTTTTTATCTAGTTCTATGAAAGCAGATTCATAAGAATGCAAGTAATAATTATCAGCCATATTTGACTATTTTTAAAGGCATGAACAGGCATGAAAGTTAAGAAAGTGGTAAAGCTTAGCTAGGAAGATGGGCAATGTTGATTTAGATCGAAAATAGCCATCACTAGTTTAGCTGGAAAATAGCCAACACTAATTTAGCTAGAAAATAGCCATCACTAGTTTAGCTGGAAGATAGCCATCACTAATTCAGCTAGAAAATAGCCATCACTAATTCAGCTAGAAAATAGCCATCACTAATTCAGCTAGAAAATAGCCATCACTAATTCAGCTAGAAAATAGCCATCTCTAATTCAGCTAGAAAATAGCCATCACTAATTCAGCTAGAAAATAGCCATCACTAATTTAGCTAGAAAATAGCCATCACTAATTCAGCTAGAAAATAGCCATCACTAATTCAGCTAGAAAATAGCCATCACTAATTTGGCTGGAAAATAGCCATCACTAGTTTAGCTGGAAAATAGGCGTTACTGGTTAAGTCAGCCGTGTTGTGTATTAGTGACTCTTCAGTGGATTCCCGGGCATAATGGACGTGGCCGGGAATGAACGTGCCGATTTCCTTGCGAAGTAGTTCAATGGTCAAGCGCAGCCCGTGGGTGCGGGAAAGCAGCCAACTAGAGGCAGCGTGTGCCAAGATCGGGCACTTTGAGCGAACTCGGAGGTTCTTGAGTTGAGACAAATGGGTGACGGGCAGAGATCTCCACAGAGATGTACCGTTGAGCGGACTTCCAAAACTGACCCGATGTGTGTGTGGGGGGGGGGGCTCAGGAGAATTGAGGAGGCATTGTGCTGTAGGTGCGTACTTTGGGAGGTTTAGGCCCAGTGTTGAGGAAACCGTGGATCATGTGCTGTTCGGGTACCCCTGGCTCGTTGACCACAGGGTTGACCAGTCGGGTAGCTTGATGGCCGTTGACCTTAATGGCGGCCCCCAGATGTTGAATGACAGAGAGTTTAATCTCACGGGCTCTAAGAGATTAAGTCTCAGCCCGCAGATATCACTGAGAGCGTTCAGAGAGAGAGAGAGAGAGAGAGAGAGAGAGAAAGAGAGAGAGAGAAAGAGAGAGAAAGAGAGAGAAAGAGAGAGAGAGAGAGAGAGAGAGAAAGAGAGAGAGAGAGAGAGAGAGAGTGAGAGAGAGACAGTTAAGTTAGCTAGAATATGGTCACAGCTTTAAAAAAAAATCAACCTGCACCTTAATTAGTTTTGTTCATTCATTAGATATACATTTCATTAAATAATATTTTATGTAATTCGTGATAATTTTCATCAACCTCTTCTGGTAAATAGTTGGCAGCACTTAATACGTCATCATTAATTAAAGACATACAAAAAGTACTGTATGCGTATTCAACAAGATCTATACTTTAACCTATAACCACACTGACCACTATTACAGACAATGTAGGCTCTTCAACGCAGTATATCCTCTAATCACGTGTCGTTCCCAGCTTTCCTTTTCCCCATCCCCAAGAGCCAAGGGGTTGTGTGCCCGGAGCCATTCGAGGTAGATGAACTGGAAGGTCACGTGGAGTGTCTGTACAAGTCGGCCATGCCCCTGACCTGGTCAGCAGCTAGGAAAGTGTGCAGAGGTCAGTACTATCAACACATAATGTTCTAGCAATACTTTTTTTGTTGTTGCTATAATGATCCCCCCCCCACGCTAAAAGGTTTGGTAATCGATGTTTCATACGGTACTGTCAGCATCATCACACCCGGCCAATGTGCACAACACCCTGCCAATGTGCACAACATCCTGCAAGTGAGCACAACACCCGGTCAATGTGCACAATATTCAGCCTATGTGCACAAAACTCGGGCAAAGCGCATTTAATTTTACCTGGGCCAATGTCCACAATACCCGGCCAACGTGCACAAAACCTGGCCCATGTGCACAACACCCGGCTAATGTGCACAATACATGACAAATGTGCACAATAACGGGCAATGTGCACAATACCCGGACAATGTGCACATCACACGGCCAATGAGCATAATTTGTACACTTCTGTCTACTACTCCATTCTGGTACCAAGGCAAAGTAACCTGTACACATACTAAAACTAAAAAAAAAATTGAAACATAAAAAAGAAGGACGATGCCAGTTTACGAAACAAATGGGATTTGTTCCAATATTGATGGATGTGAACTTTTAAAATTTCCGAATACAGTGCAATCATTGCTATAAATAAAACCTGCATATTCACAAAATAACGAATTTATCCATGTTACAATATGAATAATGTATCAATGTTACAATATAATCAATGTATCCCTGTTGCAACATAATTAATGTATCCATGCTACAAAGTATAAATTTGTTTATCACAGATAAAAAAGGTGATTTGGCCACAATTAATTCATGGTCAAAATTTATGGTGCTCTTGCGCGGAAGAGACACGGCGTGGATCGGACTCTACAGACACAACGAACACAGTCCATTTATGTGGGTGAGCGAAGACATGCCACTGAAACCTGCTTTCGCGCGACAGATTTTTATCAACGGTAAAGTATAGGACTTACTTAATACATGCTGTTACACGTGGAGGTTTATTTTTTTTGTTTAATGGGTGCACATTAATGTGCAGTGCAGTGGCGTAGTGGGGGGAGGGGAGGGTCAAGGGGGGATCATCATGCCCCCTGGCGCTGCTCACAAAGGGGGGCGCCCCAAATGGTTTATATTTTACATATAATATTATACGGTTTTTTGAATGGAGGGGGAGGAGCTAAAAGGTATTATGCCCCTGGGGTGCGAGTTAAACTCGCTACGCCGCTGGTGCAGTGTCACTGTTTGTATGGCAAAGTACTGCGCCCAGATGGCCAGTGTGTACGCCATTGTAAATCAGGAAATACGTCAATCATTTTAACGTGTTTCCAAATGTACAATTGCGTACATACACATTATTCTTCCCCCATCTGTCCGGCCCTTCTGGCACATTTAAGAAACCATTGCGCCCCGCGGTTCAAAAAGTTTGCCGCCACCTCCCCCCCCCCCGGGATTAGTTTACGCAATACTCAAGGTCGAATTAAAAATGAGGCTAATAAGGCACTCACTATGTCATCATCTGCTTATCAGACAATTTTGTCATGTCTTGTCAGTTTTTCTCATTATTGAATTTTTAGTCAAGCCCGTAGTGTGCGGGAGGGGGGCGGCCCCCCACCCCCCCTGCGTTTTGTCTGGTACCCTCTGCTTGTTTGCTCTTCTTAGTAAAATTTATTTCCTGGTCCCCCTGCTATTGCCTAGCCCCTGCTGTAGAATTTTCACGCTGCGGGGCTGCCTTTAGTAGTGACCAGTCTTTACCCAGCCCCTAGAATTACGGAAATCTGTGAAAGCGACATTCATTGATATACACCAAAACCAAATCAAGAATGCAAGTTTACTTATGTTTCCTGAAAAAAAAAAATATCAAGACAGCTAAGAGAAGAATGTGCGAAACGCCAATTTAACTCTTTTTTTTGTATGTGTAGATTTGTACTTATAAGATTTGTACTTATAAGATTTGTACTCAGAAGATTTGTACTTATAAGATTTGTACTTATAAGATTTGTACTCAGAAGATTTGTACTTATAAGATTTGCACTTATAAGATTTGTACTCAGAAGATTTGTACTTATAAGATTTGTACTTATAAGATTTGTACTTATAAGATGTGTACTTATATAAGACTTGTACTTAGAAGTAGATTAAGATAACTTGGAACACGGGACGCAGGAGAAATGAGTGGGCCTCTGTAAGAAAAGGACAAAGGTGGGTCGGTCGGGGGGGGGAGGAGTTTGGGTCCCTGGCGTCCGCCAGGAGATTTTTAAATTTTTTGTTTTTGTTTACTCTGTGACAGGTCAGCCCGACAACTGGGGTGGGCGAGAGAACTGTGTTGTGGTGGACAGACTGAGAGGTGGACTTAATGACATGCCGTGCCATTTCCCGCTACGTTTTATTTGCCAGTTTGGGTCCAACCAGACAGAAGGGGTTTAAAGGAGAGAAATTATAATTAATAAAAGAAATGATGATTTATTAGCTTTGTTTGCCGTTAAATTTCTGTCTGCTTGCTATTTGATACCTGCCTGCCTACTTCCTACATACCTGCCTGCCTACTTCCTACATACCTGCCTACTTCCTACATACCTGCCTACTTCCTAATATCTGCCTGCCTACTTCCTACATACCTGCCTACTTCCTAATATCTGCCTGCCTACTTCCTACATACCTGCCTACTTCCTAATATCTGCCTGCCTACTTCCTACATACCTGCCTGCCTACTTCCTACATACCTGCCTACTTCCTACATACCTGCCTGCCTACTTCCTACATACCTGCTTGCCTACTTCCTACACACCTGCCTGCTTACTACCTACATACCTGCCTGCCTACTTCCTAATATCTGCCTGCCTACTTCCTACATACCTGCCTGCCTACTTCCTAATATCTGCCTGCCTACTTCCTACATACCTGCCTGCCTACTTCCTAATATCTGCCTGCCTATTTCCTACATACCTGCCTGCCTACTTCCTACATACGTGCCTGCCTACTTCCTATATACGTGCCTGCCTACTTCCTACACACCTGCCTGCTTACTACCTACATACTTGCCTGACTACTTCCTACATACTTGCCTGCCTACTTCCTACATACTTGCCTGACTACTTCCTATCTGCCTGTTTACTACCTACATACCTGCCTGCCTTCTACCTACATACCTGCCTGCTTACCACCTACATACCTGCCTTCCTACCACCTAAATCGTGATTACAAAATGGATTTCATTGGTCAGTTTGGATCCAACTAGCCGCAAAAGCCAAGGTAAAGAAATGAATAATAATTTAAAAAAATGAGAATTAATAGCAGAAATGAGAATTGATTAACATAAATTATAATTATTTTCTGTGTTAGTCATTTTCCATATGCTGGCCTACATTCCTGCCTGTTTACTAACAACATACCTGCCTGCCTGCTTATTAACTGCAAACTTGCCTGCCAACACCACCTACATAGCAATCATCTAGAACATAACTACTTATCTAGCGATCATATTAACATGTGGTACATGTGACTTATTTGACCAAGTACCCACACTCGATATTTATAGAACGTACCAATTAAACCGCACAAAAATAAATCTACGGGAAATCCCAACATACAAGCTCACCTGCATCTATGATTGACAATCTAATTATGGACTCTGCCCTATCTTTTCGCTACGGCCTCTTTCTACAGAGGTTGAAATACAATACCATTAAGGGTTAAGTTTTATAAACACATTGTATTTACCAATGGTTGGACTAGGCAAGGTGGCCATTGTTGGATTAGCCGGTAAGGGTTCTTCCTGTATCTTTATATATAAATCACCAATATATTAATCATTACGCAGTGGCTACGGTACCATCAAGCACCATTATATTAGGGTTAGGGTTAGGGTGTGGAGCAATATCTATTGCTGGTACCCGGAAAAAAAAATACGGAGTCCCGCTTGATGGTACCGTAGCCACTGCGTAATCATTATTAATCTATTGATCTTTTAACCTATTGATGACTTAAATATTAATCATGATCTATTAAATTAACAGGCGAATCAACCACAATTTATCTTTTCAATCGCTAAACAACATATCTAGTGATCACTAATTTTATAATAACCAATCTTTCGATTTTTTTTAAACCTCTGAACCACAAATCAGCCGTCATCTCTTTAACGTCAGCCTTGGATTACGAGTGCCCGAAGCCTTACCTAATGGAAGAAAATTTCGGCCTCGAGGCGTGCCTCTATCGGTCAACATACCCCATGTCCTGGAGCTCTGCCAGGAAAGCCTGCTTACGTTAGTATGATTAAAAGAGATTTACTAATCTACTGTATAGGCCATTTGTTTACCGCTAGCTGCAGTGAGTGAAAAAAGGTTTCATAGCTCACGTTCTTGCAGCTTCTTAAATTTACGGATTGTGTATTTATAGCACAATGCCAATTCACCCGCCGCTACTTATTAAAGGATTGTGTATTTATAGCGTTTATAGCACAATGCCAATTCACTCGCCGCTACTTATTAAAGGATCGTGTATTTTATAGCACAATGCCAGTTCACTCGCCCCAACTTATTAAAGGATCGTGTATTTTATAGCACAATGCCAGTTCACTCGCCCCAACTTATTAAGGGATTGTGTATTTATATAGCACATTTCCCAGCCACATTTTTTTTCTATCAAAATTGGTCACGTATTTATTTATATAGCTGGTGGACTTGGGGAACTAACACCAGGACTTGAAACAAACAAAAAATAAAACGCCAATGTTCTCACGTAAAATGCAAAACCTGGAACTCCCAAGTCGTCAGTCAACCATACTCCCAACCACCCCGGCCCCCCCTCGTGCTGATAATAATATTTCCAAAAGATTATTGGGCAGCTCAGTCAGGGCCCCTAAAACTCGCCGGGCCCCCCTGGCATTTGCCCCCTCCCCCCCCTCCTCTCGGCGGATCTGCCTGTAATTTGCAAATAAACTGTAGACTTCACCTGCTCATGCATTACGTGGGGGAAAAGAATGTCATACTTACACTCAAGCTATGAACTATGAACTATCTAGCCTAAAAACAGGCTTGGCGTGTAGAAGAAAACAAAAATGACGGCACAGCAGATATTATGCATAGACAAACGTACACAAAGATTTGTCTTAAACAGTACATCATAGCAATGTCGGGCTGTTTTCTCTCTTTTTATTTTCACTGGGGAGGAAAAGGTTGTCACGGGCGAATGCACATTGAGGGGCACACAGATGTAACAAATATCCGCAGGGGGAAAAGGCCCGCCAGCTCGGTAGTTAAAGTTTCAGATAAAGAATAGATGTTATATATATATATATATATGTATGCAAATCACAGTTAACATTACAGATAAAGATTAGAAGCTACATACATTAGTCACAGTTGACTAATGCTATACGCATGGGCGTCGCTAGGAATTTTTCCAGGGGGGGGGCAAAAATTTTCTAACAAATAACAACTTTATGACAATTTTTTAAAATGTAAGGGGGGGGGGGAGCAAATGCACACCCCCTTGCCCCCATCCCCCCCCATGAATACGCCCATGGCTATACGCACAAGAAATCACATAAATGAATTACAGAACAAAAGTATGATATTCACATTCTTCAACAGCGAATATAAATTTACAAAAAAAAATAATATCGTCTTTAAAAATAAAAAATAAAAATGTATCATCTTCAGTATCAAACAAAGGGGATTTAGTCACGATCAACTCCATGGAAAAAATCAAGCTGATACTGCACGGCAGCGATTCTGTTTGGGTGGGACTGCGCAAGGTGAAGGGAACCCCCTATTACAAATGGGTTGACGACGATACGCCCTTGGAAATGGATTTCAACACAGAACTTTTCGTCAGTGGTAGGAATATTTTTCATTTTTTTAAAATGTTGTTTTATTTTGTGTGCAAAGGTAAAATACTAATGTCTTGTTTGTGCAAAGGTAAAATACTAATGTCTTGTTGTGCAAAGGTAAAATACTAATAGGTAAAATACTAATGTCTTGTTGTACAAAGGTAAAATACTAATAGGTAAAATACTAATGTCTTGTTTGTGCAAAGGTAAAATACTAATGTCTTGTTGTGCAAAGATAAATACTAATAGGTAAAATACTAATGTCTTGTTGTGCTAAGGTAAAATACTAATGTCTTGTTGTGCAAAGGTAAAATTCTAATGTCTTGTTGTGCTAAGGTAAATTACTAATGTCTTGTTGTGCAAAGGTAAAATATTAATCTTGTTGTGCAAAGGTAAAATACTAATGTCTTGTTGTGCAAAGGTAAAATACTAATGTCTTGTTGTGCAAAGGTAAAATATTAATGTCTTGTTGTGCAAAGGTAAAATACTAATGTCTTGTTGTGCAAAGGTAAAATACTAATGTCTTGTTGTGCAAAGGTAAAATACTAATGTCTTGTTGTGCAAAGGTAAAATACTAATGTCCTGTTGTGCAAAGGTAAAATACTAATGTCTTGTTGTGCAAAGGTAAAATACTAATGTCTTGTTGTGCAAAGGTAAAATACTAATGTCTTATGTGTGTGTAGGGGCGGGGCCGAGTGGGGGAGGAGTTTACTCAACGAGTGACATTAGAATTTACTTAGCAGAGTCACAAAAGGAAAAAAAAAACCATTAGTCAACGTTTAATATCGCTCACATTTCTTGTGTAATATATCACCGGCTAGTTAGTACTAAAGATGTACCATTTGAACCTTTAAATTAAAAGATGAACAAAAGATGTAACAAAATTATAAGACACTTCATCCTCTTTGCTTTTTTTTTTATGTTCTTAATTATTTTTATATACCATCTTTTGTAGATCTGATCTTTTAAAGATTTTTCTAACATATTTCTTAAGATCTTTTTATAACTGTAGAAATTCTAAGAGGTTTCAGTCCATTACAATTAAAACTTGATATGATAAGACGGAGAGAGAGAGAGAGAGAGAGAGACTGCTTTTAATGAACATGTTTATTTATACAGATAAGCCAGAGAGGCTGAAGGATCGCGACACCTGTGTGATGATGGACAAGGGTCACCGTAAACTGAGACACTACCCGTGTTACGTCACTTTACTTTATATTTGTGAATTTGAACCAAACCGCACCAAGATTGTATTCCCTTGAGCAGTATTATATATATATATATATATATATATATATATATATATATATATGTTATATTATCACCCATACAAACTTATACATATATTTTTACGAAAGGTATGAATAAAAACATAAATATGTAATAAAGAAACCTCTTTTTTATATATTTTATTTATCACAAATCTGCCAATCTTCCATGTTGGTCATCCATTATTCATATTTGAAAATGGGGGCCCTTTATACTTTACAGTCGGGCCCTAGGTGCTTGACTGGTTTGAAGATGGGGGCCCTTGGCACTTTACAGTGGGGCGCTAGGCACTTTACAGTGGGGCCCTGGCACATTATATTGGGACCCTAGGCACTTTATATTGGGGACCTAGACACTTTATATTGGGGCCCTAGACACTTTACAGTGGGGCCCTAGGCACTTTATATTGGGGCCCTATACACTTTACAGTGGGGCCCTAGGCACTTTACAGTGGGGCCCTGGCACTTTATATTGGGGCCCTAGGCACTTTACAGTGGGCCCTAGGCACTTTATATTGGGGCCCTAGGCACTTTACGGTGGGGCCCTAGGCACTTTATATTGGGGCCCTAGACACTTTATATTGGGGCCCTAGACACTTTACAGTGGGGCCCTAGGCACTTTACAGTGTGGCCCTAGGCACTTTATATTGGGGCCCTAGACACTTTATATTGGGGCCCTAGATACTTTACAGTGGGGCCCTAGGCACTTTACAGTGGGGCCCTAGGCACTTTATATTGGGGCCCTAGACACTTTACAGTGGGGCCCTAGGCACTTTACAGTGGGGCCCTGGCACTTTATATTGGAGCACTACACACTTTACAGTGGGGCCCTAGGAACTTTACAGTGGGGCCATAGGCACTTTATATTGGGGCCCTAGACACTTTACAGTGGAGCCCGAGGCACTTTACAGTGGGGCCCTAGGCACTTTATATTGGGGCCCTAGGCACTTTATATTGGGGCCCTAGACACTTTATATTGGGGCCCTAGACACTTTACAGTGGGGCCCTAGGCACTTTACAGTGTGGCCCTAGGCACTTTATATTGGGGCCCTAGACACTTTATATTTGGGCCCTAGATACTTTACAGTGGGGCCCTAGGCACTTTACAGTGGGGCCCTAGGCACTTTACAGTGGGCACTAGGCACTTTACAGTGGGGCCCTGGCACTTTATGTCTGGGCCGTAGACACTTTACAGTGGGGCCCTGGGCACTTTACAGTGGGGCCCTGGCACTTTATATTGGAGCCCTACACACTTTACAGTGGGGCCTAGGCACTTTATATTGGGGCCCTAGACACTTTACAGTGGGGCCCTAGGCACTTTACAGTGGGGCCCTAGGCACTTTACAGTGGGGCCCTAGGCACTTTATATTGGGGCCCTAGACACTTTACAGTGGGGCCCTAGATACTTTACAGTGGGGCCCTAGGCACTTTACAGTGGGACCCTGGACACTTTACAGTGGGGCCCTAGGAACTTTACAGTGGGGCCTTAGGTGTTTTACTGGTCAGCAGTGGGGAACCTGGTTTGCTGATTCCTAATAATGGCTCATCCAACAAATTCTTTGAATTAACATGAAGATTGCCAGCAAAAGACGAGATGACACATTGAACAGATTTATTTACACACTGCAATACAATAAACATTTTTTAACAAACAAATAAAAAAGTATACTATTAAGATGAAATAATTAAACCAATAGTGTATCTTCTTCTTCTTCTTCTTCTTCTATCCCTTAATCCGTGGATGGGTCGTAGGGGCACCGTTGTTGGCTGAAAACTAGTAGGTTTTCAATCATGGTGTATCTGGGGCAGGAAATGCTAGTCGGCGCCCAACCTTCTCCAAGCTTGACCACAGCCGGTTTCCTCCTTATCGGTGGCCCGCCTTGATCACGGACACGTAGCCGTTGGGTTCACATTTGATCTCGTCCGCCCTGGCCGGTGACTTCAATTTGGAAGTTCATACGCCCAGTGGTGCCGTGTCAGCACCACCCCCTCACGCGGTTTAGCCGGTCAGCTGAGACCGTTGCCCAGGGTGTGGCGCGGGGAGCCACACGTGAGAGATTCAAGAGATGAGCGAGGACCAGTGAGCTTGACCACCCGAGGGTGCAGCTGTCAGAGCATCAAAGGCACTACCTCTGCCCAGAGCCATCTATACACCCTAATATTATATATTATCTTAAAAAAAACAACAAAACAAAAAAAAAACAACAGTTTAAACGTTCAAGGTGATTCAATCCTTATGTATCTATGATATCCCTTGTGATGACTTCTTTCCCCTTTCCACTGTGTGTCAGCTCTTGCATAGGGGCTGTCCATTATTTATGTCAACAATTTTTTGGTGATTTTTACCTCCCCCCTCCCCCTTGTCAACAACTTGTCAAACATCCAGAGACCCCCCCCCTTATAAAATTACGTCAACATTTGACTACCCCCCCCCCTAAAAAAGGTGGCTTCCAAAATGTTTATGTGGCAAAATTAGTAGGAATATAGTTAGTTTAATAAAATACTGAATGTTAAGCGAGTGTGTAACACAGGACTACAAACGCTGCCTTATTTTACCTATTTATTAAGCAATTATATTAAATTAAAAAAAAGTAACATTGTTGACGTCAACTTTTCTTGACCTCCCCCCCCCCTTGTCAACAATTGTCAAAAATTTTCTGACCCCCCCACCCCCCTATTATGTTGACGTAATTAATGGACAGCCCCATAATTAGATTTTTAAGTCACTATGGGCATTGTTTGAAGATCATTAAGCTCGTATCATCACCGCCTTTGAATCAGCGAAATACCCCATTGAAATGTACATCCACGTAATGTGAGACGTACAGGGTGATGTCTCAGTCTATGTGTGTGTAGATAAATAAAACTAGCGAAATTCAAGATCCCACCGTTTTTTTGACTTTGATTGACAATACAATTATGGAATGACAGCACCAGGCACAGCGGCCATCTTGTTAAATGTCAAATGACGTCACCAACCTTAAGTCTTGTTGAATTTAATGTTGTTTTTAAATCAGGCAAAGGAATATATATATATATATATATTTGTTTAGCAGGTGTTACCAGGGCTAGATTCATATTGAAAAAAATGCATTTTCGGTCAGAGATGTGTGGACTTGGATCATCAACAAGTGTCGGTTGGTTTGGTAAGTGTGGTTTCTGCTAATTAAAAGGCTTAGCCCCATTCGCTGCGAGGTCACAAAGTTATTAAAAAATAGCTTGACTTGTTGTGTATATGTGTGTGTTTGTGTGTGTGTGCGGAAGGTGGCCGGGGTGGGGGGAGGGGCAGCATAAATAAAAGGCCACTAATTACTTTAGAAATCGTTTTACTCTTAATCATGAAAATAAACAGTCCCATTTAAATCAATGTCAAATTACTGTTAATTATTTTTTTTATTAAATGAAAAGTCCAAAAATATAAATCAAACAATCAAATCAAGTCATTAGGCTCGCGTCATTACTGATATATCAGCCTCTGAGCTATTGCTCAGTGAATTAATAATCATCAATTATGGTTATCGATATTCTATTAACCTTGCATTCAGTTAACCAATTTTTCAAGTAACCTATCCTGGTGTGTCAAATATTACTCAGTAATCTATTTTAGTCATTAATCTGGCTATCGCTAGTATATTTACCAGCAATTTATTAATTCTGGCTATCGCTAGTCTATTAACCAGCAATCTATTCATCTGGCTATCGCTAGTCTATTAACCAGCAATCTATTCATCTGGCTATCGCTAGTCTATTAACCAGCAATCTATTCATCTGGCTATCGCCAGTCTATTAACCAGCAAATCTATTCATCTGGCTATCGCTAGTCTATTAACCAGCAATCTATTCATCCGGCTATCGCTAGTCTATTAACCAGCAATCTATTCATCTGGCTATCGCTAGTCTATTAACCAGCAAATCTATTCATCTGGCTATCGCTAGTCTATTAACCAGCAATCTATTCATCCGGCTATCGCTAGTCTATTAACCAGCAATCTATTAGTATCACTTGTCCTTAAACCGCCAATGTATTATTCATTAATCTATTGATCAGTTTTCCGTTTAACCAAAATCTATAAAAAAAAAATCGTTCATCATAAAAACAATACTATTCAATTAATCTCTAATCCCTTAATCCACAGTCTTCATCTTAATCTCCTCCACGTCTGCCTGGGGTGTTGACCTCGAGTGCCCGGAGCCTTACCGCAGGGAAGAACTGAATGGCGTCCAGGCGTGTCTCTACAGGTCACATTATGACTGGCCGGTCACGTGGGATCAGGCCAGGATGCAATGCGTCGGTTGGTACCAATTTACAAAAAAATAAATAAATTAAAAATACTAAATCTCTTATAAATATCTGTATTTCTCGTTGGGATGAATTATCTTAGCAGTACGTCATACACACACACACACACACACACACACACACACACTCACACACACACACACACTCACACACACACACACACACACACATTGCATGTTGGGATTGAATCGAACTGGGTGAACATTTCGATAATTAGAACCATTCGCGGAGGCAGTGGCTACTTCTATTGGCTACCACGAAATAAAGGCAGTTGTGGCTACCAAAATGAACGCCGTGGCTACAATGTTTCCATCTTACGCTTTGCCCCCCACCCCCCCCCGCGCGCACAAACTTTTTTTTTTTTTGCCTTCAACTTTTCATTGTTCGTGTGCTTTCTTTTCGTCATTAGCTCGACAGTTTGGGGATTTAGCTACAGTTAACAGCGAGGAAAAATTCTCACTTTTGATGCGAGGACGAGACGCCGTGTGGATTGGACTGCACAAAGTCCACGGGACCAATTATTTCAAGTGGGTTGATGACGACGCTCCATTGGAAGAAGGGTTTCAACACAGTCAACTGTTCGCAACAGGTGAGGGGGGTGGAATGCTTTGTAAATAAATAAAAAAAATAGTTCCACTTCGATCCGTTTTTAAAAAAAATCGATTAAATTTGTGAATCGTTGCAGATTTGATTACAACTGCCCAGTGTCAACTGGTACTTCTCGCGTATACAGGAAGTTGTTTAGTAAATTTTTTGTCTAATATTTTGAATTTTTTTTTCGTAAAATGTTATTTACGTCATACTGAAATGGCTGATATTTAAAAAAAAATGTCCGTATAAAATTGGAAATTCTCTAAAAGAGGATTATTTCGAACATTTCTATTGCTTTGACGTGGAATCTTTAGCAAGCACCTCATGTTTTATGAATTTTAAAGTTGTTTAAGTTGCAAACACATTGAATTTTAACCCTATGTTTTCCCATTGAATTAAACCATTTGTTTCCACATTGAATTAAACCATCCGTTTTCACATTGAATTAAACCATTTGTTTCCACATGGAATTAAACCATCTGTTTTCACATTGAATCTAATCATCTTGTGTCTCCCATGTTTAATGCGGCAGATCGATTTAGTCGGTTAACAATGCGTATGGAGTGCGTGATGCTGGATAGACAAAGAAGAGGCTTAAAGCTCTACCCGTGTTTTTACCGCCTGTCTTACGTCTGCCAGTATGTTCCAAACAGCTACAGGGCAAATTATACTAAACTGTGATTAAAAAATATTGAAATAAATGATAACGACAGATGTTTTTGTATTATGTAATTGACCAATGAACTGCCCTATCTATCTTTCTGCATAGCTGCCTGTCAAACTGTTTATTTAACTGCCTATCAAACTATCTATTTAACTGCCTATCTAATTGTCTATTTACCTGCCTATCTAATTGTATTCCTAACTTCCTGTAAAAATACTTACTTTACTCCCTGTATAACTGCCTACTATCGAACTGCCTGTTTAACAGCCTACATAACTTTCTGCCTGACTGCCTCTTCCTAAAGTCATGCGTAACATACTACCTAACTTTATGCGTAGCCTTGTAACTGCCTACTTAAATACCTACATCTAATACCTGAATTACTGCCTGCTTAAATTCCTACCTAAATGATTACATAATTTCCTACCTAACTTGTCCCCTTAACTTTCTGCACTACTGCCCTGCATGCCTATCTGTCTACTTAGCTGCATGCCTATCTGACTACCAGTACCTACATCAAAAATACGTTTGCTAAGGCTGAGATAATTCAAATATTTATAGAATTTATATTAATTAAAAAACGTGAGCGATAATATATATATATATAACCTACTAATAAAGTGCTTATCTTGTCGTCCGTCGTGCAGGCCGGAAAAGCCGTCGCTATAAATAATCTATGACGTCATTTCCCGATGGTACATTTTTTTTTGCAGAATGGGCACGCCGTCGCTATAAATAAAAATCCTCTAAGACGTCTTTTGCAATAGTACCATTTTTTTTTATTTTCCTACTAATAAAGCCAAATTGAACTTGCGCGCGGATGCTGTATCGTGCTACACCAACTTGCCTTTTGCTGAAAAATGGCGTAATAAAGTAATTATTTTTTAGTTTTCAGTGCATTTTTATAAAAGCTTTTTTTAATTCATGGTTTTGATCTTAACATTGAGAGAATTAACGATAAAACGTAATGGGTGACATAAATTAGCACCCATATCTTTACCTAAGGGTGTCTAGTTTGGTTTGGTTGGTTGGTTTGTTATGGTTGATTTGGTTGATTTGGTGGGTTTGTTTGTTGGTTTGGTTGGTTAATCGGTTGGTTCAGTTGGTTGGTTTGGTTAGCTGGTTTGGTTGTTTGGTTGGTTTGGTTTGGTTGTTTAGCGTTGACGGGTAAAACGTAATTTGTGACGTGTTTGACTTGGTTGGTTGGTTGGTTGGCTCGGTTGGTATGTTTGGTTGATTTGTTAGCTGGTTTGGTTAGTTGGTTTGGTTGGTTGTTTGATTTGGTTGGTTGTTTGGTTTGGTTGGTTAGCGTTGACGAGTAAAACGTAATTTGTGACGTATGAAATGTAGGTCATTTCAGCACATTAGGAAGGTGGCATAAATCAGCATCTAATTAGCTTAATTAGTCGTATTTAAAAAATCAGTTGTTAAATTAATTAGAAAGGGGTTGCACATTACACCTAGATTTCCAGGGCAACGCCAGGCTTAATATCTAGTACATATATATGCCTATATATATATATATATATATATATATATATATATATATATATATTACATTGTATTACATTCTAAAAAAATTATACCGGATGAAGTTCTAGTAAGTAGATAAACTGCTGATTGGCGCATTTTTTTGTGTGTGTAAACTAGCTGCTCAAAAGCCCATTGATGTATACACTGTTGCTATGGGGAGTGATGTCTAGAGCCCACGGGCTAACAAGTGTGGTGGAAAGGGGGCGGAAAGGAGGAGTTATTACAACAACCAATCGGAATAAAACCTAGCCTGCTGATCAAACCTAAGGGAATATAACTCTATGCAAAGGTTTTTTTGCAGGGTACAGCTAGTATTATAAATAAATGAATCACACACTAAATGACAATGGACGACATGTGTTTGACGAAGATGTTTTATAATTGCTGAGGTGGTTTCATTATAAAATGTAGCTCATAATCCTCTGATGAATATTTGAAATACTCAAAGAGGGCTTTAGTTTCATCTACTTCTATCTTTTCTTCACCTTTTACGAATATCAAATTGTAGTCCTCAGGTCTTTGACCTTTTGATGTCATCATTGGTTTGACCTAAGGTTCAAGAAAAAGGCAATCTATATAAATAAAATCGGTGTGGCATTTGCGTTCAATCAAAAGTAAAGAATTAATACAACAGTATTCCAGTTTAAAATACAAACATGAAAAAATCGGATCTGCCCGAAACCAAAAAATAACCTCGCCTGCCGATCATACCTAAGGGGATATAACTCTATTCAAAGGTTTTGCAGGGTACAGCTAGTCATGTATAACATTTAAAAAACCAATGGCGCGGCCAACAACTTGCTGTGTGTGTGTGGGGGGGGGTGAAAGGTGAGGAAAGGGGCTCTCGCAAAATTATTGCGGGCCCTAGCAGAGGCATACCTAGGGTGGGGTGGGGGGTCTAAATTCAAAAGTCCCTCATTGTTCATAGTTTGAGGGGAACCCCCTAAACATTTTTTTACATTAAATATTAAGTACATTATCTCATGTCATGGTGTCGAATGTCAAAATACATACCCTCCCGCCCCCCCCCCACCAAAGAGGCCAAGCACCCCGAGCCTCCTACTCCCTAGGTTCGGCACTGGGCACTAGTTATATCCCCATCCTTACTCCAGTGCCGCGCTCCACGTAGTCTTTTATAACGACGTAAGTGATAAACAATATATCATGAAAAGCTTTAATTAAAAATGAGGGACAGATGGCCAAGTGGTGTAGAGCGCTCGACTGTCAGCCTGGCACTCTCAGGTTCGATCCTCAGAGAGATCTAAGATGATTTTTTTTCCAGGTCCTAGTGAAAGTAGGCTAAAAAGTCCCTCAAGTCCACCCAGCTTTAAATGCCCCCCCCCCATTTTAGGTTGGGTAAGTAAAGGCTAACCGCACAATCCCCTTTATATGCCGTGGATACATCAACAGACCAACTCCACACCTCATCTGCCCCAGATGGACATAAGGGTTTGGGTGAATTTATTAAGAAAAACAAATCAGCCCCGTAACGTGAAAATTCTACAGCAGGGGCCAGGCAATAGCAGAGGGGGGCCAGGTAATACATTTTACTAAGTATAACAAATAAGCAGAGGGGGCCAGACAAAACGCTACGGGCCTGAAACAAATACAGCGTTAAAATCAAATTTAGCTTTGTTAGAGACTTTAAAATAGTGTTAATATGAATAAATGCACATTTTTAATACCCAACTTTCATCTATGTATGCATATATGTATTATATTTTTACTAGCTGTACCCTGCAAAACCTTTGCATAGAGTAGATCGGTAGGCTAGATTATTTTTTTGGTTTCGGGCAGATCCGATTTTTTTCATGATTGTATTTTAAACTGGGAATACTGTTGGATTAATTCTTTATTTTCGATTTGACGCAGAATCCAA
Organism: Bulinus truncatus; assembly: GCA_021962125.1. Lineage (NCBI taxonomy): Eukaryota > Metazoa > Mollusca > Gastropoda > Planorbidae > Bulinus > Bulinus truncatus. Next base: position 539,566 of record JAGDYQ010000063.1, on the reverse strand, counting down.
AAATCGATATTATTTTATTAGATATATGTTTTATATATTTATATATGTGTAATGGATTTATGATTGTATATGTATATGTGTATTTTTGTACAAATAGATGTATCGTGTAAACGCATTTATTTTTCAAATCTCTTTATATACAAGGCTACCAACTGATAAATAAAATACTGTTTATTTTTTTTTATACGTCGGTGAAAACTAAGATAATTTTTTCACATAATTACTTGACTTATTGTGACATCTCGGCCAAAATCATCTATGACTTTGAAAGTCTTGTAGCCCTCTGATGCGTTATCAAACTTTACATACATTTTCATATAGCCTTCGGCAACAGCCTCTGAAATTTACATAATGAATAACCTGTTAACATTTCATGTATCTAACTATAAAAGGATACAAAAAAAGGTATGCAGTGAATATCCTACATTTTATAATTTAAAAAAAAATATTTTCATTATTATTTCTTTTTAACATTGCGTTCAAGAGATCAGTGCCATCTATCAACCAAATCAAACCAGATCTTAAGTCTTATACTAGGGCTGCAGTTCTCAACATTTTTTGTAATTGAACCCCGAAAGGGAGGGAAAATACGGCCGTCGATACCCCTCGCACGTAAGGGGACGGATGTTCGTGCGGTAAAGCGCTCGACTGTCGACCTGAGGGTCCCTGGTGAGGACCAAGGGATATTTCAAGTCATGGCTAAAAAGTCCCCGCTATATCTCCCGTGGTGCCTCCATGGCAATTGCACTATCGGCTATGGTGATGAAAGAAGGGCACCATAAAAACCGTCCCATTAGTGGTTTCTAGGATCTAAGAGATTTCATCTCACCTATACAGGGACTTCATACACACACACGTCACACTTAAGTTCTTCAAACTAGTGTTTGTTTTAAACGAAAAATATGTGTCTCTGTGTATCCCTGCATAAAGCTTTCCCCGTACCACTTGAGAACTAGGGGATTGTGGGAAATGTAGAAAGAGTCATTATCTTACCTGATTTTGCCATGTATTGCACGAAGCTATGAATAATACTTGAAGGTAAAGGACTCAGAGGAAGCAGAGATAATGTACCTGAAAACAATAATTAAAAAAAAATATACAAACAACCACAACAACAAAAAATGGTATTCATAAAAAAAAAAAGATTTCAATGTTACTAAAATGTTAACATACCAGAAATGCCCGTGGGCTGTTCGATTCGGACCGCGCATTCACCTCAAGTACTTTTTTTCTGTATATTAGATCATATAAAGACACCATCCATTGGTTCTAGGTGTAAACTTTTTCTGTCTAATTTACGTCCCTGTTCCGTATTTCTGTCAAATGTATGAACCAACCATGGCCCACGAATCCTTAATCTCGCCCACCCCCTGGTTTTAACAGAACAACGGGTCCCCTTATGAAAATGACATATTTATACAGTTTTAGACATCCTTGTTGAATTCAAATACAACGGTAAAAGACCACTGATAAACACGCTGAAGTTTACAAACAACATAGCTGTCGACAGTTTATCTTTGGTCTATATCTCTTCAAACTGAGCGAAGCAGACTTACCAATCTCGATATGTCTGTGGAAATCTAGATATAAATAAATCGTTATCAAATAATAGATCTGAATAATGTTATTTAATCATTTAGATATGAAATTTTGATAGTTTGCTATGCATTTAGTGTAATCTAGATATTTTTTTTTCATTTTATTTACGTGATAATTCTTGAATAAAATAGACGGTAGACTTGGAGTGAGTTCCCTTCTCCACCCTGCGAACAGACAAGGAATCATGAAAACATATATTTATACATATATCTATATATTCTTACCGTAATGGTCACTATGCGAAGTACTGTAGTTTCGTGAAATCAGACAACATCAACATAAACAACTAATTGAATTTTTTTTTAATCAATGAGGTGACTTCTTTAATAAATATGGCCGTAGAGTTTTGCCAATCTAAAAATAAATATGATACTATTTGAACGGTACATCCGCAGTTGGTTAGTTTTATTCAATACCATTACCAGGATGTACTGCATGACTGAATCAAGAATTAAAAGGAAACGGACCAAAGAATGCAGTATTTCTTGGAATGAATTTTTTTTTTACTCACATAAATGACTTTGAACAATAAAGTTGATTTAATAAGTATTAGACAATAGTTGGGGTTATTATATCGAAGCTATGTCAAATATTATAACAATAAATATTATATCAATATAAGCTGGGTGGATTTCGTTTTTTTTTTAATTTTATTTTAAACATCACTTTACTTTTTGTAGGTTCACTTGTCTTCCCGGGGAGGGAAAGAGAGAGAGGGAGGGAAAGAGAGAGAGGGAGGGAAAGAGAGAGAGGGAGGGAGAGAGACGGAGAGAGAGAGGGAGAGAGGGAAAGGAGAGAGGAAGAGAGGGAGAGAGATCTTCTTAAAATGGGCCGTTACTGGCAGGGTAACCATCTGTCGATCACAACAAGCTGGACGTTGGATTGTATTGATCTAGGCAGTTGGTCTCTATTGTCCACGTATGTTTCCTGGGAGCTGTTTATTCCGGTTAACAGCTGGTCGACCTCAGCCTGGCTGCCCGCCGAAGGACGCTGTCTTTGTTTAAATTCAAGGAGACCGATGATTGGTTAGTTTATCCTTAAGGCGACCTATGATTGGTTAGTCTGGAGCTTATTTTATTTTTTTATTTATAGAAGTGATGGTCCTCATTTCGCGAATTCTACTAAACGAATTATTGGGACGGAAGGTGGCTTTGTTAAGCGCTTGTCGGTTTACCGTAGTGTCCTTTGTTCGATCTCCTTGTGAGGACCAATGGATCTTTCAGACCTTGGGTAAACATTCCTCTGTAACCCCCATTGTGCCGCCAAGGCCATTGCACTATCGGCTAGGGTGGGGATGAAACATGGGCACTGCAAAAACCGTCCCATTAGTGGTTTATGAGAGATTTGAACTCATTCTGACAGGGACTTCACACACTAAATGAAACATAGCAAACATAATTTACGCTCATTTGTAGTGTTTGCGCCCACAGGCGAGATGAAACAGTACCCCTCCCGCCCCCAGACAAAAATCAAACAAAACAAGCACTTGCACACCTACGCATAATGATACCAACATAGAAAACAACATAATCACACATACCATCAGCCCCGTAGCGTGAAAATTCTACAGCAGGGGCCAGGCATTCTACAGCAGGGGCCAGGCAATAGCAGGGGGAGGGCAGGTAATACATTTTACTAAGTAGAACAAATAAGCAGAGGGGGCCAGACAAAACGCAGGGGAGGCCCGGCCTCCCTGCCCCCCCCCCGCACGCTACGGGCCTGCATAACATACATGCCACACTACGATACATAGTATCATTACGCATTACATACATTTTACTGTTTGGTTTTATACATTCATAGACATTTAATTGCATTTATATATGTAAATCAGCAGGTTAGAAAATTTCATACACGCATCACATAATAAATTTTCTACTTTAGTGTAGCTATAAAAAAATCGATCGATGCCTGTTTCATCAGCCTAGATTGATACAAATTTTACACAACAATCCTAAAATTATTAATTCAAAAGACGTAAAAAAAGCAAACAGTATTGATTTTATTTATATAATAATGTTTATTTACACATGAAACTTTGAAATGATACATTCAAAAAGATGATGTAGAAAGAGACATGCATAACCTACCACCGAGAGAAATGAGCTGCCACGATGGGAGGAATGTTTATGTAGGTCTTTGTTGTGAATTCTACACACAAACAAGAGTCGCCTATCACTGATCATCTTTGTTGTTTTTTAACAATCTTTCAATTTATTCATATTGTTTATAGAAGCATGCATATGAATAAATGCGATCAAGATGAAGTGCATTTACAATAGGAATATAATATAAATTTGGGACAAGTATGACTTTTCTTGGATGCATTCATACTAGGAGTAGCTCAAGAGTTCATTAAATTTATTTTGCAGGTGGAAATAAAATGGACATTATGGATTTGATCACACAGTGTAAACTCACAAACAAGACCAACACACATACACACTTTACATATATTCACACACACACACATCATATGCATATATTCACACACACACACACACACTATACATATATTCACACACATACACACACACACACACTATACATAAATTCACACACACACTATACTGTCTGCATAATCTATCCCCGTACCCCATAGGGTACACGTTCCACTGGTTGAGAGCCGTCGATGTATACTAATATACAATTAGCTTACTAGACCAGGGCAAACTACGGTCCGCGAGTCAAACCCGGACGGCCAGACTGTTAAATCCGGACCGCCAGACTGTTATATCTGGACCGCCAGACTGTTTTATCCGGACCGACAGACTGTTTTATCCGGACCGCCAGACTGTTATATCTGGACCGCCAGATTGTTAAATCCGGACCGCCAGACTGTTATATCTGGACCGCCAGACTGTTTTATCCGGACCGACAGATTGTTAAATCCGGACCGCCAGACTGTTATATCTGGACCGCCAGACTGTTTTATCCGGACCGACAGATTGTTAAATCCGGACCGCCAGACTGTTATATCTGGACCGCCAGACTGTTATATCCGGACCACCAGATTGTTAAATCCGGACCACCAGATTGTTAAATCCGGACCGCCAGACTGTTAAATCCGGACCGCCAGATTGTTAAATCCGGACCGCCAGACTGTTATATCCGGACCGCCAGACTGTTTAATCATATTGAAGCACATCAATATCCTCTTATGTTATGGTGTTTATATTAAATTATGTTAGTCAACACGCCACCCATCTGCTCTTGGTCCGGCCTAACGGTCTGATTGACGAACCCAATGTGACCCGCGACTCAAAATGTTTGCCCACCCCCGAAGCTAGACTTTGTGAAGTCATCTATGTCTTTTTTTTTTAACTTTATTTTTAGACAATTGTTCAGACAATCATTTTCTGTCATGGCTTGCCAAAGAGTTCATTGAGAGGTTTTCACTGTAATAAACATAAATATTTTGTTTGAATAAAATTCTATTTCAGCAGAAGCATTAAACTAAATGCATCCCGGCGATTTAAAGAACTTAAAGAATACAATTAATATAGAAATACTACTGAGCTTTTTTAAAATTTAAAATGATAATTAAGTATGATTAAAATCCTTACCTAATGTCAGTCTTTTGTTGTTGCTGATGTTGTTGCTGATGTTGTTCTTACTTTAAATGACGGCAGAATACTGTTTCAACTCGGTTTTATTTATGAAATTATTCTGAGCAATTATCTATTTTTAGTTTTAGTTTACTTTTTTAAAAAGAAAGCAGACGGGATCATTCGCTACATAACATTTTTTTGAACAGCATTGTCTTATACTGCCAATGGTTGCTAATGATTTCAAGTACTAGAAATTTACATCTAAATACAGTGTCCAGGAAATTCTAGAATATTTTTTTTATATTAAAACTTTTGTGTACTGTGGCGTCACTAGGGTGGGATGCGGGCCGCACCGGGTGACACCAACACAGGGGTCACATCAAAATGAACAATTCTAAATGTCATAGCAGAAAGAACTCGGTATCAGGGCTCGATTTACCGCCGGGGATGCCGGGGATATCCCCGGCACTGAGACCTGTCATCCCCGCTCTGCCTTAGCTAATGTATCCCAGCCGGGGATGAAACCATGGACATTTATCCCCGGCTCTGCAGAAATGTTTGTTCATCCCCGGCACTGGTTTTTTACTTAAATCAAGCACTGCTCGGTATAGTCGCATTTTATAACCGATCATAGTTAAAAACATGAGCAGTAATACAGGTATCACCAAGCAGCGCAGTAGAACAGGGTGACAGCATGCAGAGCAGTAGAACAGGGTGACAGCATGCAGAGCAATAGAACAGGGTGACAGCATGCAGAGCAGTAGAACAGGGTGACAGCATGCAGAGCAGTAGTACAGGGTGACAGCATGCAGAGCAGTAGCACAGGGTGACAGCATGCAGAGCAGTAGCACAGGGTGACAGCATGCAGAGCAGTAGCACAGGGTGACAGCATGCAGAGCAGTAGCACAGGATGACAGCATGCAGAGCAGTAGATCAGGGTGACAGCATGCAGAGCGTCTAGAGCTTAGTAAATCAGTACAATTAAAGCTGCTCGGATCAATATGGAGTTATTTACACAAGCGCTACAAATATGTAGTCACGTGGTTTTATGAAATTGGTGACGTTGTTTACAAACACAGTTTAATGAAAGTAATCTATAGCTTTTTCTTAAATACAGTCAGTAATACTCTATGGGCAAGTAAAAGACAATTCGAAATGTGTCCCGTTGCCCATGTTGGAAGTCTTGAGGCCGGAGTGTTGGGGTGACACCTTGAGTTTTCTACACCAACTCTAGTGACGCCACTGGTTGTGTAGTTTTTTAAAGAACTTTCGATGACGTTGCCGTTATACAAATGAGTTAACTTGCAAGTTCTTTGGTACAGAGAGTAACGAATTGTATTCAGTAACCAAACAATTCGCTCTAAACTTGTATACAGAACACGATACAATCTTTTATTTTACAACTATTAAGAATATATATATATATATATATATATATATATATATATATATATATATATACAGGGCTCGATTTACCGCCGGGGATACCGGGGATATCCCCGGCACTGAGACCTGTCATCCCCGGCTCTGCTTTAGCTAATATATCCCAGCCGGGGATAAAATCATAGACATTTATCCTCAGCTCTGCAGAAATTATTTTTCACCCCCGGCACTGGTTTTATCTTAAATCGAGCACTGTATTGATATATATAAATATTAATTTACTGTTTTCTAAGTATTTTCTATTATTATTGTTTAAATGGAATATATTTTGATACAGTATAAACAAAAGCAGTCTTTGGCTTCACTAACAACTTTTTGGGCTCTGCTACAAAATGTTTCAGGAGTGGTGTGGGGGCCATATCAATTTTCCCCACATTTCGCCACTTATATCCTGCGCTGTAAGCCCTATTGCAACGCCATTGAAAGCACATAATGAACGTAACAACACTCTTTTAATGACCAACCTTCTTCCAATGTAAAATTAAGCACCAACTCGTGTGGCAGATCATTGCTTATCACAAGCTGGTATTCTGTAAAGTCTGTGGCATTGATAACATCTAGACTTATGTTGACTGATCCTGATATGAAAGTGTCTTTACGATAATGGATGCCATAATCATCACCGCAGTAACGATAAGAGCCGGTGTCGTTAAGGAAACATGCTACAGTGCCATTTTTTATCAGTATGAAAACAGTTGGTGCAGGATATGACGTAATGTTTATGTTTAAAGACAGTCTTTGTCCTATATCTGCTGCAATGGTATGCATAAATCGATCGCTTGGCAGATGTCTCGGTGAGCGTGCATTAAGTAAAGGAAAATATTTATTCATCAAAGAAATCATCACTGTATCTGTTAGTAAATATATGGTTGGAAGGACACACATAGCCTACATCGAAAGCGCTGGTAGACAGATATATATATAACTGGTCGTTAGGTACTTTACTTGGTACACAAATAGTTTGGTGGATACATACTCGATAGGTAATTTGGTAGATATATAGCTAGATATGTAGTAAGTAATAGACACTTCGGTTAATTGCTTAATTATATATATATATATATATATATATCGAAAGATAGATAGATGTATTAGATAGATAGATAGATAGATAGATAGATAGATAGATAGATAGATAGATAGATAGATAGATAGATAGATAGATAGATAGATAGATAGATAGATAGATAGATAGATAGATAGATATTAGGGTGGCTCACTTCAAAATTGAAAAAAAAAATAAAGTTGTTTTTTTTTTAAATGTGCATTTTAGTTTTCTGATTCACTGGGATTTCAAACATTTATGTACCAAATTTCATACCATTTGGACTCCTATAAATACTGCCTCAGTGCACTTGTTATCTCGTGTTTTATGGTATTCGGCAGTTTCATTAAATGAAAATTTTGCAAGGTTTAAAGTGCTGTTTTTTTTAGATACAAAGAACAATTATATTACACAGTAGGAAATAAACAGTAAAATAATACTAGTTACATGACACATTATCCTGACTGTATTGCAGAGTAGTTCAAAGTACGTCATTCAAAAATACAATTTTTTTTTAGTTTGTGCTTTCTGAGTCCTGAAGGTCTTCTAGTTGCGATCTCTTCAGCAAGGTTACCTTTTTTTGCAACTTGAAACTCTTTGCTATGCTGTTCGACGATTTGGAGCAAGTACTGCTTTCCCTCTGATTTGGTGAGAGATGAGTTGAATGATAACGCCAGTGCAATTTCACGCTCGGCACAGTCATTGACAACTTTCAAGGATGAGACCACTGCTGTTGCCTTCTGAAAGGATGGAGTTTGTTGCCAGGTTGAAGCATCAGTCATGAGAAAACATGTGGGAAGCAGTAGAGCATCAAAGACGAGTAGCGATGACGAGGTCATAAAATCTTTTAATATCACATTAGGAAGTGCTGAAGGATCATTTGTGCTGCGGATACACATCATTTCTTCATTCTAATCATCAGAAGATTTTTTTCATGAATTGCCTCAAGCAAGCAGCAAGTCTGTTTTTTTCATTCACTGAGACACGTTAAGAAAAGAGAACCAGATGAATGAGTTCTGCACTAAGGTACCAGAGATGTCGGCCAATCGTTTTCAATGCAGTCTGAGAAATGAAGGGAGAAACATTCTTATAATTAATAAGAAGCTTGACGAAATACAGATCATTCAGAGGTGCGTCTGCTAGAATGGGACACTGAATCCAAGCTTTAATGTAAACCAAGGATGCAAAGATACCACAATTCTGCAAATGATCTGTCTTCATGCTTAGTCAGCTTGAATTGATGACGAAAGAGATAAATCTTCATGATGTAGATTATTTTAGACATCCACCTTGCGTGGTGATAAGCTCCTGGAACACGACAACGCACCCCAAGTGGGGGGGGATTCCTCCCAGGAAGATAAGATTCAGAGTCAGAAGTTCTTTTCTATCTTCACGTGACAAATATCTTGAGTTGTCTTTCAATTGTAGGATATTTGAACAAAATGTGATGACTTCTTCTTTTAATGGCTTGAGATTTTGCTCCAGTCGAACATCGTGGCATATACTGAATTCTGTCTGTCTTATTTTTGGCCAAAACGTCTTAAAGCGCTTGAATAGCAGCACATCCGGTCCAGTTGTACTACCCTCAAATGTCTTATTGAAGACGGCTGTGTTTGTAAACATACCATTGGCCAGTAGGCTCAATTGGGGGAAGTACCTAGCTCAATGGACATTAGTATGTCCGCATGAAAAAATTCTACCGAAAGTCAACCAGACGGCTGTGTTTGTAAACATACCATTGGCCAGTAGTCTAACTTAGGGGCAGTACCTAGCTCAATAAACATTGGCATGTCAACTGGACAGTATACAAGCAAATAAATAGTTCATGAAAAAATAGTACCAACTGACTGCCAGACGGCTGTGTTTGTAAACATACCATTGGCCAGTAGGCTCAATCAGGGGAATTACCTAGCTCAAGAAACAGGAGTTGTGTCAACTTCTATGCCAGTTAAATGAACAACACTTTTCGACCTTGTAGTCATAGATAAATGAATAATATTTACATAGCCGCAACATTTGATTTTATAACACTAGATTTTTATAACTAAATAGAAATGCACTGGTGAAGCTGGCTATTAATATGAAAATCAAAACTTCTAGATATTTCTAGAATTTCTCGGAACCTTCTCAAGTTTTTCCACGTTTTTCTAGAAGATTCTAGAGCCTTCTAGAGATTTCATAGAACCTTATAGATTGGTATAGATTTTTCTATAACTTTCCAGAACCTTCTAGCATTTTATGTGTGCTTTATTCATACATACATTCAAAATTCGTTCAAAAGGATTAAAAATTTCAGTGTCGAAGAGGCAGTACTACATGAAGTCATATATTCACGAATTTTTTTCTGTGCTGTTTTGAAGTCAAAGGAAACACAAAAAATAAAATTCTCCAAACAAATTTGACATAAAGTTATTTTGGGCAATCATAATATATATGTATATATATATATATAATTGACATATCTACTTATGCATGGCAATTGAGCATTGTATAGCATAAAATTAAAATGAAGCTTATTGTCCGTTTCAAAAATTGAAAAACAGGAGTAGAATTTACTGATGCGTGAAAATTTGACCTTACTTGGTTGAAAATATACACAAAGCCTATAGTCCCATTCGGCGAATACTAATGGGGAGTGGAATCAATTGGAACATATTCCCATAAGCTCCCACTTATTCCCATAAGCTCCTACATATTCTAATAAGCTCCTAATATTCCCATAAGCTCCTAATATTCCCATAAGCTCCTACATATTCCAATAAGCTCCTAATATTCCCATAAGCTCCTAATATTCCCATAAGCTCCTACATACTCCCATAAGCTCCTACATATTCCCAAAAGCTCCTACATATTCCCATAAGCACCTTATATTCCCATAAGCTCTCACATATTCCCATAAGCTCCTACATACTCCCATAAGCTACCAAATATTCCCATAAGCTCCTACATATTCCCATAAGTTCCTACATATTCCCATAAGCTCCTACATATTCCCATGAGCTTCTACATATTTCCATAAGCTCTCAAATATTCCAATTCTCTCTCTCTTTCTCCTTATTTCGCTCTCTCTTTCTTCTTCTTCTTCTTCTCTCTCTCTCTCTCTCTCTCTCTCTCTCTTACGTGGTTGAAAGAAAACACAAAGCCTATAGTCTCATTCGCCAAATACTAAACAGGAATAAAATCAATTGGCACATATTCCCATAAGCTCCTACATATTTCCATAAGCTTATACATATTATCATAAGCTCCAACATATTGCCATAAGCTCCTAATATTCCCAAGAGCTCCTTATATTCCCATACGCTCCTACATATTCCCATAAGCTCCGACGTATTCCCATATGCTTCCATATATTCCCATTCTCTCTCTCTTTCTCTATCTCCTTATTTCGCTCTCTCTGTCCTTCTCTCTCTCTCTCTCTCTCTCTTTCTCTCCCTCTCTCTCTCTTTCTATATATATATATATATATATAGAGAGAGAGAGAGAGAGAGAGAGAGAATAGTTATAGATTAGATAGTCGAGGGGGGGAAAGACATAAAAAGCTCTGACTCTTAGTAAAGATTTCATAATTACATTTTACGTAGACCAAGTTCGATATTTCAGAGACTCTGTCATATCTAGTAGCCACACATCTATAAAGACCCGCATCATGGCATGTGACTTGAGACGTGTGGTAATGAATCTCGGCGTATCCAGCGGAAGTTAACGCCACGCCATCTTTGAAGAGCTGCGAATACGTCATCGAATAATTACTGTTAGAGCAGGCAATGTGGAGTTCCTCCTTTTCAACCACAACAACACTAGAGTTGACAATTCCGTTGACGACCATTTTGATAAAAATTGGAGCAACTGGAGGGGTTTAAAAAAAAAGTCCATTAGACTTAAAGTTATAAATTTTTGTATCCTTACGATGAAAATGATAATTTTCCTACTTACAAAGGATAGTAGGAACATAATCCGCAAAAATAATATTTCCATTCTTATGCGTAGCTTGACATCTGAATGCTGCAAAATATTTTGAGTTAATGTTGATCGTCTGGTCATATTGAAAAATATATTGCAACTTTTTTTGTCTTATAATGTAAATTATTTATATTTATTAAAAAATAAAAAAAATGTATGAACATATTATTAGGCATGTAGCTTATCTAAAATATGATTAAAATTCATCTAAATTATTTTTTTAAATACTTTTTTTCTGTCGTCGATCTTCAAAAAATTATTTAGTTTGAAGCTCACTGAAACAAACAGGTAATAGCTGTTGTACCTTTGTTGAAGATGTTTGCAGTAAAATTCAGCTGCTTAGATCGAATGCTCATTAGCATATTGCCGCTGATATTGTACCACTGAACGCTGTAAGGTTGGAAGTCACACCCCACAGTGTGACATTGGCAGCTGACACTTGCATCTTCATTCACAACCCCCGGGCAGCTGCTGGCGTTTATATTGGAGTCATCTGTCTCGTGCGACAAGGAACAAATCACATTAAATACATCCTGATATTACGTAACAATCAAACCGTGCTTATATCATTGCATAAAAGAAACCAGATTTATACATATAATCAGAACCGATGTTTTTCTTGTTCAGTGGAATCTCCAGTCTTAGCCATGAAAACGTAGTATAGGAATACATATTAATCGTTGCATTCGTGAGAAGGCTTTTTAAATCATTTCACCTTTAAGATGGTGGACGGATGGTCGAGCAGTGAGGAGACGAGGGTTCCAGGTTCGATCCTTTGTGGAAACCAAGGGACTTTGTCAGCTACAAGTAGAAGTCGTTTTAAATTTCCCCCAAGCTTACTTTGCTTTAAATGCATAACTAGCTAAAGGCGGGGAAGCAAAGACGCCTGGGCGTTGTGCAAACCGCACTATCCCTTTATGGTGACAGAAACAGATGAACTCTACACTTTCTCTGCCGTGATGGCCCTTAAGGACTGAGGTTCTCAACCTCGTTTCGTGACTGTACCCCAAAAGGGTTTGAAAGTATGTCCGCCGGTGCCCCTCACACGTAAGTTCTTTAAATTCTTGGCTGTTTTTTGAAAGAAAAGTAAAAGTCTCAGCGTACTCCAGCATTAGCTTTCCCCGTGGGACCCTTTCATGGGGTACGCGTACAATCGGTTGAGAACCGCGGATTTAGGGCTAAGGGAACTTTACTTGTAGGTAAATGTTAGTTACTGTTGCACATCTTGTAGCTAAGCGGTGCAAAGCAGTCGCGAAAAGTCGACCTGAAGGTCCCTGGATCACATCTCCGCTGAGAATTTTGTTCAGCTCCATCTGTACGTTTTCAAGAACGCCCTGTTTAAGATAGATAGATACACGACAATTAATTAAAGAAGCGTGGGGTCTTCTGTTGGTCGCCTATCTTTGTCATCCATTGTGTGTCCACAGCCATTACACTCTCGGCTATGGTTTAGGAAAGAAGGGGGGGGGGGGATACAAGAAGAGCACTACAGAAAACGTCTTATTAGTGATGCATGTGATCTAAGACAGAGGGTGACAAAATCTTCGAACCGCAGGCCGCCTTCGGTTCTTAGAGATGACAGAAAAGCCAGACCAAGACCACATGGGAAATAACAAGAATTAAATGTTAATGTAATTAATTTGAACGAGTGGAAAGCAATGTTTCATCAGCTGAGCGCGTGAGCGATCGCTCACACGAATTCAGAGCGTCGCTCATTCTACACGTACCGTCGCTCACTCCGACGGACGATATCGCTTAAATCGCTCACAAATTTTGACCTCAAACAAAATGTCGCTCAGAGACAAAATTTTTGCTCACTTCATACCACACCTTGGAGGGAACATTGGTGGAGAGATGCAGAAGGCGGGCCTGAGATATTATTAAAACATATTGAGGTACCGCATTCGGCCCGTGAGCCGTAGTTAAAGAGTTAAATAAATCTGATCTTAAAAGGACTTAAAACTAAACGAAAAAACAAACCGCCTTGGGTTTTTGTATTTTGTAACAAAAATTAATAGTTCCAGTATTTACTTATTTAAAAAAAAAAATAAAAACAACAGAATGATAAAAAAAAATGTATACATTTAGCGAAATTAGTATTTAGAGCATGCATACCAATATTTACGACAACAGATTCTCGTACTCCAAAGTCATGATCCAAATCTTTTCCGGTGAGATTAGGAAACATGTTTACTGTAACCTCCAGTATCCCGGGCCTCAGTTGTGAAGCAGGTATGGAAATATTACAAGTTGTGTTAAAATATGTTGGATCAGTCGATGTTTCTGTATGATGGCACGTAATCTCTGGAGTAACATGCACCTGTAGAGTTTGTAAGGATTTACTTTGTAAGGATTACTCTGTAAGGATTACTCTTACATTATCAAACATGTACGTAAACAATTATTGTCATTATAACTAAATAAAACAGATAATCGATTGATTCTATCCATTGTTCATTCACCTACCATATTTATTGATAACTATTGATTTATGTAATTAGTAATTACTCTTCTTTTATCAATCTATGACAGAAGTTCTCGAACTTTTTTTTACGTTTGTCGACCCACTAAGACAACAGATTGGGTTTCGCGATGGATCCTAAAAACTTATTAGTTTTCTCAGCCCACCTCCAAGAAAAACTACTGTAAAACAATTTGAATAACGGCTCTATTAATTGTTTATATTGATGTCCAATTTTACTTTGTATATTAACAAACTTTTAATTTTGCTACACACAGACAAATGGAGTTGTAATTATGCACAAATAGGTTCTCGAGTCTTAAATTACCGGTATAATATATATATATATATATATATATATATATATATATATATATATATATATATATATATATATATATAAGCGATTTGGGCTCTGCGTTGAATCGAAAGTAAAATAATTCATACAACAGTACACCAGTTTAAAAAAACAATCATGAAAAAATCGGATCTGCCCGAAACCAAAAAATAACCTAGACTACCGATCAAGCGTAAGGGGATGTAACTCTATGCAAAGGTTTTACAGGGTACAGCTAGTAAATTTTAAATTTGTTGCGACTCGTTAAAAATTCGTCCGCAACCCACACTCTGTGATCCAACGATCCGGTCCTCAACCGGTTACACGCTTACCTCAATGGGTTTCGTTAAAGGCTGTGCGGGGTTACAACAACCAAGAGTTTGACGAAGGTCGCCAGTTTGCTGCTCTGCACGACTCATCACCAAAGAAAAAAACACGCGATCAAGTATCGCATTAGAAAGGTAAGTGCATTCTTTTAATGAAAATAAGTACATTCATGGGCGTATTTATGGGGGGGGGGCAAAGGGGTAAATTTGCCCCCCCCACTTTTTGAAAAAATGTCATATAACAGGGGGCAAATTTGCTCCCCCCCCTTACATTTAAAAAAAAATGTCATAAAGTTGTTATTTGCCCCCCCCCCGGAACGTTTTTGCCCCCCCCCCCCTGGAAAAATTCCTAGCGACGCCCATGAGTACATGTATTCGTGAACTTACGTGTCAGGGGTGCCCGTGGACATACGTTCTCACCCTTTGGGGGTATATATGCGAAAAAAAAGGATGAGAACCGCTTGTCTAGGATACCCATCAGTTTGATCAAAAGGGCTAAGAAAACTAAAGGGTATATCCTTACATTTGTAGATACTAGACATTCTG
Organism: Bulinus truncatus; assembly: GCA_021962125.1. Lineage (NCBI taxonomy): Eukaryota > Metazoa > Mollusca > Gastropoda > Planorbidae > Bulinus > Bulinus truncatus. The sequence goes on along the minus strand of JAGDYQ010000063.1, from coordinate 524,295 downwards.
CATGGGGGTAAACTCTGCCAGCAGTGCAATCAATCTTAAGCCCTTCTTCGCAGCTAAACGACTTTTTTGAACATGTCACATTATTTGGTCTCGCTGTAACAATGATTATGATATAGATATCCTTTATTATTATCAGACAAATACAACATAGGGGCCGTCCATAAAGTACGTCACGCTCCAAGTGTGACAGTTTGTGAATAAATAGCAGATAAATGATGTTTATTCTATAATTGTCAAGTCTAATTTTGCAATTTTTTTTCAAATTTAATTGATTGAGTTACTGTTTCAAAGAATAACTGAAACAACTGTTGACAATTAGTTATTCTACTATTAAAGTCATTTAATAATCTGATAGTTCAATTAATACTTATATTTTAAGGCAGTTTAATAGTGCAGTGCGATTTAAGTTTTCGATTACATTTTAATTAGTTGTTAATTTAAAAATTTTTTCGAAAGTGAGACGTACTTTAGGGGGGGGGGCCGAGATTTGTGACACTTTGTGACAGGGGGGGGGGTCAAAAATCGTCAAAAATAGCGTGACGTACTTTATGGACGGCCCCATATTAGGTTATAGTTTAAGAGATCGATAGGTTTGTTTCAGACAGAGGGTAGCAATGAGATGGAGGTAGAAGCCACCAGCGCCGGTGCTACTAACGCTAGTTATGTCACTGTATAAAATCAAAGCATGTAGCCTAACAAAAATCGAATGTGAGAGAAACACATAAATTATATCTTATTTTAATAAATATTAATATATTGAGAGAAATGTGTTATAAAAAAAAGCTTTATAGATAGATAAAACGAATAGTTGACGCAGAGAGACATAGACTGGCAGACAGACAGGCTTATACTAACGGACTAATAAATAGAGATATATAAATGTATAGATCGATAGATAGATATATACGATGTTCGTGTAATAAAGCGCTCGACTATCGATCTGGGGGTCCTTGGTTCGATTTTCGGATAGGACCAAATGGATATTTCAGGTCATGGTTAAAGTCTTCGCTATTTATCCCGTGGTGCCTCCCGGGTCATTGCACTATCGACTTTGGTGGAAATGAAAGAAGGGCATTGTATCTAGATAGATAGATAGATAGGTGAGTGGTGAGGTAGATAGGTCGGTTCGACAAGACATACAGCAAAGAGAATACGTCTTACAAAACGTACATTCATATTACCATATATGGTGAAATCACAATATTCCTCAAAGTCTTTATCGGACAAAGCTGTGGACAGTAGAAGCCAAGTTCCTTCTGGTGAAACATCGCGAGATCTGGATAACTCTCGGAACATTAGCGTGACATAGCTAACGTTGCTCTTGAAGTCATAAGTCAAGAAATATTCGCTATCCGACTCTGTAACAAGGCTGCAGTTTTTCTCTCTTTCGTTACACAAGATTACCGGCATACTGTCTTTAATTAGGACAGCATCCCGAATTCGGTTTTGAAACACAAGGGTTATATTGCCTGCTTCCTTTTCGTCATGTCCTTCACAATTCAAAGAAATACTGTTTGAACCTGAGATAGACAATTATGTAAACGCCCCTGTAATCAAAACAGTTTGGAATCCGACCATAAAATTGTTTTAAAAGTACTTTATAAACCAAATGAGGTTTAGAATTCAAATGTCCAGCGCTTCATTTCGGTTTTTTTCAAAGAGCTTTTCCTACAGTACTCATAACATGTATAAGATTTCTTCTTGTTGTGAACATGGCAAACTATTTATGTTTTCTGTGAACTACGGGTACACATCTAGTAAAAAAAATATTTTTAGATCTAGGATCAAATCGATTCCGATAGATACATTTTATATTATTTATAAAGTAAAATTAGCCGATTCGAAACTCAAACGATTTGGAATTCGGCCGATTTCCAGGAGTGGAATTAAGTTCCGAGTTTGATGAATCACTGTATAGCCTATACTAAGTGTGCTCAGCGAAACTATGTGTCTAATTGATTACATTAAACATATCATGAACAGAACAAAGGTATTGTAGCGATAGTTTTAAGTATAGCTAAACAACTATTCCATTTAATTAACCAGTTCAAAAGTTCAGGCCTGGGACACGTATGTATTTTCTAAAATTTAAAGTTCAGGGTTAAACACATTATTCTTTTGTGGCAAGTGATGGGGGGGGGGGGGGTACGTAAAGCCAAGAGAGTTCAAAAAAATTTCTATGTTACCATTGTATGGATAACTGAACTGACAGAGGGGACTGACAATGGGGGGGGGGGGGGGGGGGGTAGTTGGACCAATCAAAAGAGATGAGGCCTTAGCATTCTGGGATGTTTTAATAAAACATATAGTTGGGAGGCTGGGAACAGTAAGACTGTTAAGAGACTGTTAGAAAGGAGGACAGTTAGGGAGTTGTGGGCAGAGAGGACAGTTGAGAAGTGAAGTCGGGGGGTCAAGAAGAGGACAGTAAAATATGAGGTCGGGAACAGTGTATTAGAAAATATGATAGACTTGAAGCATAGACAAAGACATGTATTGTTATGCAATTGTGCTCAGATATACATTACTATATTAGTCTACACATCTTTCGGGACAGTGTAAAACTACTTAGGTTTGATGTATTGTTTTAATTATGTATCTTTGTGTGAAGTCAACATAAAGAATATGAATCATATTGGACTCGGCTACATTGATCGATTGAATGAAAGTGAAAGTAAATAATACGCAGGAAACGCCTCCAGAGAACGCTACTTCAAGCAAAACAAATAATAGAATAACAATCCTGCACAACTAAATGGTGACTATGAAACATAACAAATAGAAAACACTGTGTGACAGGTATTATGAGTGGAACAGAGATATCATGAACAGAACAAAGATATCATGAATGGAGCAAAGATATCATGCATAAAGCAGAGATATCATGAACAGAAGATATCATGAATGGAGCAAAGATATCATGCATAAAGCAGAGATATCATGAACAGAACAAAGATATCATGAATGGAGCAAAGATATCATGAATGGAACAAAGAAATGAATGGAACACATATATCATGAATAGAAAAGAGGTATCATGAATAGAACAAGTATATTATGCCTAGAACAAAGATATTGAAAACACTGATGGTATCGCTACTATTGATGATGCTCTGTTTTTACACTAGGGGCTGTCCATTAATTACGTCAACAAAATAGGGGGGTGGGGGGGTCAGAAAATTTTTGACAATTGTTGACAAGGGGGGGGGGAGGTCAAGAAAAGTTGACGTCAACAATGTTACTTTTTTTAAAATTTAATATAATTGCTTAATAAATAGGTAAAATAAGGCAGCGTTTGTAGTCCTGTGTTACACACTCGCTTAACATTCAGTATTTTAATTAAACTTAACTATATTCGTACTAATTTTCCACATAAACATTTTGGAAGCCATCTTTTTTTTTTGGGGGGGGGGGTAATCAAATGTTGACGTAATTGTATAGGGGGGGGGGTCTGGAAGTTTGACAAGTTGTTGACAAGGGGGAGGGGGGGGAGGTAAAAATCGCCAAAAATTTGTTGACATAAATAATGGACAGCCCCCTACTAGAAATCGTTCATCATCTTATGCCTCGTGGTTTCATTAAAGATGCATTGTCATATCTGAGGCTAAAGATAACATATGACCAGTAGAGAGTAGTAGCGACCCCCCTCGACTGAGAAGGGCTCCGCGATAAGAGATTTCGTGATAGGGTATAAGCAGGCACGCCCAGAGGGGGGTCATTGCCAGGGGGGGGCGCATCTATAAGGGGACCCGGCCGCTCCGACCATGTCAGTTTTTTCACGACTCATTGTTTATTAAGGGGCCCGCACTGATGTCCTGCCCTGGGGCCCTTGTTGGCTCTCGGCGCCCCTGGGTTTATGCACTGATATAGCATACACTGTCGGCTCTGAGCACAGCACAGCCCTTGGCCTCGAGTTCTGACCCTTACTGCTTTGACCTTTTCGTTTTGTTTTTTTTTTAATTTAAAAAATTTTTTTTTTTTAAATAAACGAAAATAATTTCCAAAAGTTCGTCTAAGCATTAATTTTTATTAAGTAAAGAAGTTTTGTGAAATCATGAATTTTATGTGGTAAATTAGTGGAATTAGTTTTGAGAAGCAAAAGGTTAGAGACATAAATACGTCATCTTTTTTTTTTAACGGTATTGGCATCAACCTAGACAATTTTTGACACTAATAGTTGAAAAATTATCTTATCTTTTCTAAACAAGTCAAGATTCAAATTGTACAATGACTCAGTAGTGATGGGGAGGAGGGCCAAAGTTAAAAATAAATGGAATTGCTAAGTGGGTAAAGTGGAGCTGAAGAAGTGGATTATTTACAATGATGCGTCATTAGCTGAGAACCATTGCTACATAAAAAATGTATCATCATCATTAATTTTTTTTAAAAAAGAGACCAAACCAGTAAGCTTCACTAAAAGAAAATAATATTAAATTTGCCTTTTTTTGATATGTATGCATCAAAATTGACTCTGACATGTGTTTTTTTTTTTAAAAAGGGGTATTACTAAAATAAAAAAATTAATTTTACATTAAAAAAAAGGATTATGGAACATAAGCAGATCATTTCTTAAGCATAGACAAACTAGAAGAAAGCATAGGGACACCACTGATAAAGGACCCTTTAACAGCGCTAATCCATTTCAAATCTGATGACCCGACTGATACACCTGCCTTGAGACCTCTGCTTGTACCTTAAGCCTAAGACTCACAAAAACCAGAGGCGTAGCTAGGGGGGCGGGGTACATATGTCCCCGGGCGCCGAGGTTCAGGGTCGCCAAATGGTATATTTTACATATAATATTATATGGTTTTCGAATGGGGGGGGGGGGGGCGCTAAAAAGGTATTAAAAAAGTAAAATGCCCCGGGCGCGAGTTGCCTTGCCCACCCCTCGCTACGCCTCTGACAAAAACCCATGGACTGCTATGTTCTTGAACAGTTTTAGGAATCTAAAAAAAAAACTAAACTGTACATTGTGGCTACTTTGAAATGTCGCGTATGAAGATAACTGTGCACGAAATGTCAGAAAATAAAATCGACCCCATGTTACTAATATAGGGCTAAGTAGATGATTGTTCAATTCGATGTTAGGAGTGGTGGTATTTTGTGAGTGGAAACTATGATACCCCCCCCCCCCCCAGCTCTGAGGCCTGATGTGAACTTCACAAACATAACTGAATACCACAACACACTGCAGGGGTGGCTGCCCTTGAGGTCGGTGAAAATCGCACACAAGTCGGTTTTGTCTGTGTGTGTGTGTGTGTGTGTGTGTGTGTGTGTGTGTGTGTGTGTAATACTTTAAATAGCGGCAACATAGTCACTTTGTTAATATCTTAGCAAACAATGTTGATTAAATTATTTGAAGAAAAAAAAAGGCTTTTATTAGATGTCGCATAAACTCATAGAAGGGCCTCTTGCATCACAATGAGTCGCATTTGACCACCCCCTGGCAAAGTACTTAATTAAAACTAAGCTGCTAAAAATACAAATAAATTTTAAAAAAAAATATTTTTTCTTTTTATAACATTTTCAAAAGTACAACAAAAATCATATTTAGCTTTAAAGATTTCAATTTAAAAAAGTAAATTTAGAAAATTGCAATTTACTTTTTAATTTAACAAAAAAAAAACCTTTTAGGCTCGGGCCATTTTATTGTATTTTCAATTACGCTCAGAATAGAAACACGTTAAAAATTATTTTTAGCGCATTTTCGAGAAGTCGAATGTGCTATTGTTTCCGTTTTGTCCGTCTGTCCGTCTGTCATCACCCTTGATCTCAGCAACCATAAGTCCTAGATCCATAATGTATATACTTTTTTTGTAGGTCTTGGCCTGCCATTCCTGCATCAAAAGTCCATTTCGCGATCTGACCTCTTGTAGTGGCAGTTCGACCTCCTGGAAGTGCCATTTGACCTCCTTTTTCATGCAAATTTTTTTATTTATTTCACTATAGTGTTCAGAATTTAATGACAACTTTGCAGCACAGCTCAACCAACCGAACGTCATCATTTGTGGGGACTTCAATCAAGATTTCAAAGAGCCCGGGGCAGAAATTGAAAACTTTTTCGAAACAAACTTCATTATTCAACTACTTTCACAAAGATTGGGAACAACAATTTATCAAACAACAATTGACGGAGTTTTCGGACGATTAAATTACTACAATTTAGAATGTTTCAATTATGAGTCCTATTTCAGTGACCACAAACCACTTGTAGTTAGATTTAAGAGAAAATAATTTTTTTTTCAAATATAAAGAAACGTCTTTTTAATATTTTTTTCAGATATATGCATTACACAATTGAATTTATAAATATTTCCAAAATATACAAATATTTACTGAAAGCTAATATACGTACTGATACATAACACGAAAATGCGCTAACACGTCCTGTGTCCAGAATGGAACAGGCTTAAGATGCTGGTTTTGTCTCCTTTGTATGTCATTGAATAGGGGGGATGCTAACGCAGTTGTTGTTTTTCCCACCACAAAAGCGTCACACTTTATGGTCCATTTAACTATCAGTGGTGTTCTATTCCTTACTAAAATAATAATCATACATGAATGAGCTAAAAAAAACCGTTAATGATTTGATAAAATCACGTCTCTGAGGCACATACCTTTTCATTACGCCCTAATCTTTCCAAAACGTCTAGGCCTCCGAGGTAAGGCTCAACCAGTACACACATCATAAGCCTATTCTCTTATGGGTTATTGATATGCTATAAGAATGACTTAGCAACTGGTGGCTGTAAATGGTCAGAGGTTGTGCATCGCTGGTCTAGAGTCCAGATGCAAGGATAACGGTCAACAATCATTGTTTAATGAACAAGGTATAGAATTTCATATACTTACCGGAGCTAATTTCGAAAAGCAAGTAGAAGCATACATTCAGGCTGGCTAATAGCTCCCCAGAAAGACGGCACATTTTTTCGTTATATTTCGTACATGAAAATGACGTCTAGAAAAAGATAAAATAAATTACTAAAGAAGTAAAAATTTTAATGGAAGTACGCGCGCACACACACATACAAACACACAACTGTCTATGTTTAATGTTAGAATAAGAAAAGAGTATATATATATATATATATATATATATATATATATATATATATATATATATAATTTGTTTGATGATTATTACTTCCTGCATTATAATTACTTTGTTTAATGTAATAATGAGTAGAGCTGGAAGACATACTAAGTCCAGAATATGTTGATGTTAATATTTTGTCATTTTGTAGCTTACATGAGATACAAACTGACGTCAACGCTTTTAATTTTAGTGATTACAATTTCTTAACAAATCTCTATGTTTTTATATATTAAGCAAATTATGTAGCAAATAATATTTCAATAAAATACATTCATTGACAAATTCCAAAAAAAAAAAAAACCAAATGATATAATCCATCCATTTAAGCCCCTCGCGCTTTTATGGTGGTTTACTCAACACCGTAATCCCATTCGGCATTTTCATCCTTCTGTAAAATATTACTAAAAAAAAAAAAGATAACAATACTTTTTTTACTTATAATTGCTATAAACAAAAATAATAGATACATAATTTACTTACCAATGCTCTATATTATATTCTATTTCGCCTAAAGAAAAGATGTGTGGCAAACAATGTTTCACTATACAAAATACATGGTCGTTACTAAGAAATAGTATACTTTTTCATTTGAATATTAACAGCGTGATAATCATTACAATTAAGAAAAAGTAGATAACCTTTGTCATCTCACACAGCAACTGAAAGTTTAGTCAAAACAAATCAAGTAATTTAGAATGTTAACTATGTTAAAACCTTTCGAATTGATGGGAAGACCTACAGGAAGAAAATATCCAGGTCAGGAAGCTAATCAAGTTTAAATTACTGAGTATCATTTATAAATGAATCAGAAGTTGAGTATCAAGTATTTATATATCTAATAAATATTGCTCAGCGTTCATTCTCTTCTTTGACACGAATATTACAAACATTTTAGTTTGTTCACATAGCTGTTTAACAATGGAGGCCAAAATGCATCGCTTGGTTTACTTCTGTGCGGCTACCAATGTCACTTGTCAGGCCCGTAGCCAAGTCAAAGTAAGCAGGGAGGCACCAATACCCAGCAAGGGGGGCAACTTTACTTTTTCTTTATTTTTTCCTCTTTTCTTCTTTTTTAAGCCGGGGGGGGGGGGGGCACTCCATTCCTAGCTATCCCAGGGGATGCGTTAGTTGGGGCTAGCTGACAGGGGTGGAGAGCCGGTGTCGGTGTCGGTATCAGTACTTTGTCCGGAGTCGATTTCGGTTTTGGGATTTGTACTTTGTCTAGAGTAGGTGTCGGCGCAAAACCTGTCCCAATAAAGTGAATGAATAAATACTAGAACTTTAATTAAATAATTCAGAACAACTTCAGACAGACAGTTCTTAAGCAATCAAAATGTGAAGTGTTCATCAAGTTATTTTTTTTTAAAATACATTCTTGGTAAATCTGTTTATCGGCGAATGTATTATTTTCCAAAGCGAGATTCTCTACAGTAAAACGACTTGTCAAAATTAACAGAATTTTGACTGAAAGCAGATAGGAAGGCTCCTGGCTATGTTCACTCTGTTATTCCCTCAATCATTATAAATCATAAGAAATGTTTAGTTGGCATCTCTCTATCTATATCCAGGTTGGAGAAGGATTACACACAAACCTATTCAGTCTTTTAGAAGCTCAACAACTGACCTGTTTCGAATGTTCCTACAATCAAAGTTAACTCGCCACTAACACCCCCCCCCCCACAGCTTAATTTCTTTCAGCCAGACTGAAACATTTCACAATCTATGTTACAATGACACTACATGAAAGCCCAGTCCGTAACTAGATATCCCCCACCCTAACCCTAACCTTTAACAATATATAACATTTTAACTACATATTTCAGGCTTAATTCGGTTGTAATATAACGATTCCTTTATCTATTAACTGATAAGTATGTAGTGTCTTGGAACATCATTCTTTTATCTTTGTCTGTAGCCCTTGCCATGATTGTATACTCCTGCAGACTCTCAGTGGCCACATATGAACTTCCAAGCATCATTGCTCTAGTGTTGTTGGATATGTCCGTACTTTACAGTGACTTGCTTAGTCGATCGTTGACAATAATCTTGACCATTATTTCAGCATAAACCTACACATAAGTGTGAAATTAATTAAAGGTAGCGAATTGGCCGCTCCAGATTTAGGATAAAAATAGCATCCCGCATACTCTGGCATATCTTGAAGTAAACCATACACTTCTGTTACTTCAATGTATTCACTGCAGCTACTCCTGAAGTCCATAACAAGTGTTTTTGGGACCTTTCAATGTTACATGTACAACTGATAACTTTTTTTCCCACTCCTAATGGACATGTTGCAAAATCACAGATCACAGATGTAGATTTATAACTACTGAAGAGCCACAATAGGTTCTTAATTTTTATTGAAGGGCCGGACTATGAGAAGATCAATGGAGTGTTTATAATACTTTATCTGAGCTAACATAAATGTAAATGTTATCAATGTAAATGAACGAAAGGGAGTGTACTGCGGGTCGAACCAAAACGTTTAAGGGACATAGATTGTCCATGTCTAGTTTAAAAGCTGAGCATTGTTTTTAATATTACTATTTCTAGACAGTAGGCACTGTGACTAGGGCCTACGGACTTTTCAAGGGCCTATGAAAGCCAGAACATAAAGTGAAAACAAGTTCAGAATGCCAGTGAAATTTATTAATGTATGTATGTTCTCCTTCAGCACTTGTTCCAAAAATTGAAAGATAGATCCGGAAAGAAATATTTACATTTGGAAAACTTGTATTTGTATTCTGTATTTGTGATGTAGCCATTTCAGCCACAGAACAAAATACATTCATTAGTAAATCTGGTCAACATCTGATGGTTATATCTAATAATTAGTGACTTGGCTTTCGGAACTTTTTGATAAGTTGACAGAGATCTGTCCAGAAGAAAGTTGAGCCTTTCATGTAGTGTTGTGTATGACTCATGCCAATTTAGCCTTTTTATATTTGGAGCAGCGTTATGAAAATCGGGGAAAATAATTTTTAAAAAATTTAAGAATTCTCACAGTGATAAATAGCTCAAACGGGCAAAAAAATTGCTGCTCAAATCTTGATTTTCTAAAGAAATATCAGGCTAAAGTGGAGATATAGATTAATACTGCTTAATAAAACATAATTCATAATATGTGCAGCCTGACCTATGACCTTATAATGACATATTATTGAAGTTGTCATTAATAAAACATAATTAGTAAGTAAGAATACTTTTTGGCACTTTTTTCAGCACTTGAAAAAAAGAATCTAGCATTTTTTCTTCTAAAATCTGGCATTTAAAACGGATTTACATTTGGCAACACTGCCCGGTTAACATCTAACTGCGCATGCGCGAACTAAGATGCTGGTTAACTTCAAGGTTAACCCTTAAGTTGTACACACTTGTTGGTGTTTTTTAACTTTTGTAATTTGAATGAAATTGTTTTGTTCCGACCCGAAAAAAGTAAATTAATAATTGCCGTGCATGCGTACTTTCCTTTGCTCTTTGGCGGATCACGAATTTAAAAATATTCCGCGTTATAGAAATAGATAGCAATCCAGAATATTTAAATGTTCTATAAACACAGGCAACATTTTTCATCCGAGGACGCTGGCAACTTCAATGACTTCATATGGATAATTATTATAATATGGATGATAATATGTACTTCAAGCTGCCAGGGTAAGACAAGTTTATTGTTGTATAATATGGAGAGAAAAGTATGAATTTCCAATAGACTTTAAAATAACTTAACTGCAAAAGGCAGTATTGCCAATTGCAAGCATATCTCATAAGGCAGTGGCTACGGTTCGGGGTAATCTCCTATTTTAGCGGCAGAAATTTTTTTGATATTATTGATACTTTACCTTATTAAACATTCCCAAATCATAGTATTAATGATTTCACATCAATATTATCCATTTTAGACACAATTTTGTTCATTTTTATTACTTTATCGCAAAAATATTGCAACTTATAACACTTTTCTTTACTATTTTCTTTCGTTCCGTATATTTTCTGTTTAACAATTTTAAAAAACACTTCCGAATTCCAGTGATGTTGCTGCCAATTTAGCATTTTACAATAAAGAAACTAATGGGGCATACTTAACAAAGGATTATATAGGAAAAACAGTACCATGAGAAGCAGTAAGGCCTGACTCCCATAGAGCATGAAGAAAATGATTAAGCACATTTTATGTTAGTAGGATAGACGCCCTTAATGTCCCAATGGGCCATTTATTTTTTTATCACTATATCTTAGGTGTAGAATGGGGCCCTGAAAAAGACATAATTTATATAGCTTATATAGTAAAAAACGGTACCCTTACAAACACTGATGCTTAGCCCTCAAAAGGCATGACCAAAAATATTTATCCAAATTTATGTTAGGGGGATAGCTACTCTTGGGGCCCCTAGGGCCGTCTATCCTGTACCGCTACGTATATGTGTGGAACGGGGCCCTGAAAATGACATACTTATTAATATAGCTTATATAGCAAAAAACGGTACCCTTACAAACACTGATACTTAGCCCTCTTGGGGCAAAACAAAAATTATTTAAACCAATTTTATGTTAGGGAGATAGCTACTCTTGGGGCCCCTAGGGCCGTTTATCTTGTACCGCTACGTATAAGGTGTATAATGGGGTCCTCAAAATGACATAATTTTTAATATAGGCTATATTAGAAAAAACGGAGCCATCAGAAACGCTGTTTCCCAACCCTCAGAGGGCTTGACCAAAATAAATCAAACCTATTATATTAGCCTCCCATCAGTTTCACCTTCATTGGCCTGTCTGTTACGACCACTTCAGAATGAAGTATGAGCCTATTGGACGAATACCATCTCTATCACCTTTTATCCACACTGGTACAATTTTCATCGCTAATCACTCATGGTCAGCTAGCCCGCCCTTTTGGGAGGTGAGTGTGAAATGGAGAACATAAAATTGGTTTAAATAATTTTTGTCATGCCTTTTGAGGGCTAAGTATCAGTGTTTGTAAGGGTACCGTTTTTTGCTATATAAGCTATATTAATAAGTATGTCATTTTTAGGGCCCCGTTCCACACCTTATACGTAGCGGTACAAGATAAACGGCCCTAGGGGCCCCAAGAGTAGCTATCCCCCTAACATAAATTTGGTTAAAATAATTTTTGTCATGCCTTTTGAGGGCTAAGTATCAATGTTTGTAAGAGTACCGTTTTTTGCTATATAAGCTATATTAATAAGTATGTCATTTTCAGGGCCCCGTTCCACACCTTATACGTAGCGGTACAAGATAAACGGCCCTAGGGGCCCCAAGAGTAGCTATCTCCCTAACATAAAATTGGTTTAAATAATTTTTGTCATGCCTTTTGAGGGCTAAGTATCAGTGTTTGTAAGGGTAGCGCTTTTGCTATATAAGCTATATTAATAAGTATGTCATTTTTAGGGCCCCGTTCCACACCTTATACGTAGCGGTACAAGATAAACGGCCCTAGGGGCCCCAAGAGTAGCTATCCCCCTAACATAAATTTGGTTTAAATAATTTTTGTCATGCCTTTTGAGGGCTAAGCGTCTGTGTTTGTAAGGGTAACGTTTTTTACAATATAAGCTATATTAATAAGTATGTCATTTTTAGGGCCCCGTTCTACACCTTATACGTAGCGGTACAAGATAAACGGCCCTAGGGGCCCCAAGAGTAGCTATCCCCCTAACATAAATTTGGTTTAAATAATTTTGGTCATGCCTTTTGAGGGCTAAGCGTCTGTGTTTGTAAGGGTACCGTTTTTTACAATATAAGCTATATTAATAAGTATGTCATTTTTAGGGCCCCGTTCTACACCCTATACGTAGCGGTACAAGTTAAACGGCCCTAGGGGCCCTAAGAGTAGCTATCCCCCTAACATAAATTTGGTTTAAATAATTTTGGTCATGCATTTTGAGAGCTATACATCAGTGTTTGTAAGGGTACCGTTTTTTACTATATAAGCTATATTAATAAGTATGTCATTTTTAGGGCCCCGTTCTACACCTTATACGTAGCGGTACAAGATAAACGGCCCTAGGGGCCCCAAGAGTAGCTATCCCCCTAACATAAATTTGGTTTAAATAATTTTGGTCATACCCTTTTAAGTGATGGGCATAAATTTTCCGAAGGTACCGTCTTATCTTTCAGTTTTTTTTTAATAATCTTGTAGTTGGCAGCTGCCTTTTTTTGTAAACAATTCAGGTCATCTCTTAACATGGCTGGCAGTATTTTATATAGAATATAGAGGACCTTTTTTAAAATTTATTTAATGCATTTAAACACATTTTTTTTTATTTTTTTCTTATTCTTTTAATAAATAACAATCAATACTATGATTTTGGAATGTTTATAGAGGTAAAGTATCAATAATATGTATCAAAATAATTTTGGATGGTAAAATAAGAGATTACCCGGTTCGGTCCGACCGAACCCGTATTTTTTTTACTTCGGGTACCAGCCATACTTATTATTGCATAGCGGCCGAGTCGCTGCACTGAGCTATATAACAACATAATTTTTTTTTTTTCAGGGTTAGGGATAGGGTTAGGTGTGGAGCAATATATCTATGGCTGGTACCCGAAGTAAAAAATACGGACTGGTCGGACCGAACCGTAGGCCACTGCCATCTCAGAATTATCTATATTTTTTAAATATTTTATGACAGTGGCTACGGTTCGGTCCGACCGAACCCGTATTTTTTTTTTTCGGGTACCAGCCATACTTATTATTGCATAGCGGCTGAGTCGCTGCACTGAGCTATATAACAACATATAAGTCACTGCACTAACCCTATTTTTTTCAGGATTAGGGTTAGGGTGTGGAGCAATATTATCTATGGCTGGTACCCGAAGTAAAAAAAATACGGGTTCAGCCACTGCCATATTTTATAGTATTGTCTTACTAGTTAAAATCTCGTAAACAATTACCAGAGTTACTAATACTATTATTAATAATAATGGTTAACTGGTATAACTATTTTTAATTGGCCACCTTTAAATGTTATGATTACTATAAAATATACATTATACAGTTGACATGTATGAGCATTTTTAATTTTGCATGTACTCATTTGTATATAATTTATAATAATTAATATAATTTTATTATAAAGCATCACATACAATAACGTGTGACGGATGGCCAAGTGGTGTAGATACTCGACTGTCGACCTGAGAGTCCTGGGTTCGATCCTCGGTGAGGCCCATGGAATTTTTCCAGTTGAAATTTGGTTCAAAGTACCAAAAGTCCACCCAGCTTTAAATGGGTACCTGACTTTAAGTTGGGGAAGTAAAGGCGGCTGGGCGTTGTGCTAACCACACAATCCCTTCATATGCCGAGGTTATAGAAACAGATGAGTTCTACACTTCATCTGCCCCGAAGGCCCGTTAGGGCTAAGAAGGGAACTTTACTTTACATACAATAACAATTCTTTTCGCAAATGGTAACATAAATAACTACCCGTAAAATATATGTGCAGATTATGTGCATTTTGGTGTAAATTAGTTTGTTTTTATTTATTTTGCTTCAGTTGTTTCATCAGATGACTCAGATGTAATAATGCTGACTGGACTGGATGCTGAAAAAACGATAAAGTCTTGTGAAAATGGTTTCACAGAGAATGATAATTTAGTATATCACAGCAAAATAAGTTTTAAAAATCGTTTACAAAGTATCTACTTTGTATTTATAGAAGGAAAGCATAATCATGTAATTATTTCTTTTAAGTCCTAATTAATTTATTTATATATCAGAGTTAGTGTTTTGTTCTTTATATTGTAAGTTATAGGATTTAATTATAAATACTTACTAATAGTTTATTCATACACAGTTATGTGCTGTTCAACTTCCTCTTGTATGTGGCAACCTCACAAATACCTGCTTCTGTGAGTTAAAACACAGTCAGAATAAGATCGATGTAGTTTTAAACATACCAGCAAAGCTTGGCAACAGTGGTAGAGAATTCGAAGGTGTTTTTATAACTGCAAAAAAATCAATACACAGTGAAAAACAGATACACCCAGTTGTATTAGGTATTAAAAAATTAATATTTTTCTCTATAAAATTTTGATGAAAATGTTTTTATCTAACTTATACCTAAATCCTAATGAAAAAATTGGATCAGTCAGTTATTTTGAGATTAGAGATTTTGTTTAATTAATTTATTTATTGAGCTTTCGCAAAAGATAATAAAAAGTTCAATTAATGAGCTAATAAAATTCAATTAGTGGAATCTGTAAAAGTAAATAAAAACAACTTCAAGTTGGTAATCTCAAAGAATATAATTGTTTTCATTTTGCTTGAAGCTAGCCCAAGTAATTTAAATGACCCAAATTAATACCCTTTTCACCAAGATGACAAATTTAATTAATTCCGATAAAACATAGCTCATTAAAAAATTAATTTTTTCAATTTTGTTGTTTTTTTTCTTCATGTATGGATTATTTTTAATTTCTAATACAAGACAAAATAAAAGAATGTTTCATTTTTAAAACTTTTAATTTCTATTAAATGAAAGAAATGGATGGCACTTTGGTAGTGAGTTGGATATGTATGCTGCAGTCTGATCTACATGCTATGGGTTACGTGATCAACTTCCTTTTTCTCCTTTAGTACCTCTATGGTAATTATGCTAACAACTATGGTGGGGATAAAATAATTGAAATACAGAACCATCCCATTAGTTGTTTATATGATTTAAGTGATAAACATCTCTTCCTCATAGAGGCTTAAAAAAAAATGTGAGCAGTGAATGCTGCTGTTGGATTAATTTTTTTAATCAAAATTAACGCAAGTTTGTATGTCATTTTATTCCACTGGTAGCCAAATGTGACTCTTCTGTTAGTTTTGTGTAGCCCCCGAAGAGCAAGTTATATTATTTTATTACTTTTGTTCACTAACATTGTTTAATTAACTGATATATGACTCTTAATAATATTTTTACCATACACAAATGCTGTATTGTGACCCTGAATATAGGTCTATTCTATTAAATGTAATTATGAGTCAGTTTTTGAATATGGCTAAGCTCTCTATAATTTTTACAGCTGCATTAAACATATGTAATTATTAAATTATTAATTCAGACCAGTTTATTCACAAGTCAGCTCAATTGATGCCTTTTCCTTCTTTAAAATAATAATATAACCAGAAAGTGGTGTTCACTTATTAGTAACATGTTTCTACTCCTCCCCCCACTCAGTCACATTGTGAGAATCTTCACAACCTCTCTGTCCAGAAAGATCATGTTACTTATGACTTACCCAACCATTATACTGCACCCTAAAAAATTTAATTGACACGAAGTTCCATCCCATATATTGTTTCAAACTCATGACATCTGTCAATAGGCAAGCATCAACACATGTAAACTAATTGTATTATTCAGGGACAAAAATTAGAATTAAGAAATGACAATCCTATTGTTTTAAGGTCATATTGCTGCTGTGATGCTGTAATGTTTACATATTCTTTCTCATGTGTACTGATCAATTTCTGTTAAAGATCGTGCTATTTATTGACATTTTCTTCTTGATTTTTTTCCCCGCTATTCTGAACTAACAGCATTCAGATCAAAATTAAAGCATTTTGGTGTGGCTTTAAAAAAATTTACTAGCAAATTTTTTTTTACCACGTTAACTGCGTGTGTTAATAGTGATTTATCAGCAGCCCTCTTTAAAAATATCATTTATTCATTTAATTTTTTAGCTACTTTTTTGCTTGTATCTGATGTTGATCATATATTTGTTTCTGAAAATTATTTTTGTAGATGTTAACACTATTTTTTCTTTTAAAAGATATACTCTTACAAACCTTATAAAATTAAAGATGAATGCCTATTTACTCATTTGTTTCTTTCTTTTTAACAGATGAGAGAAATAACTCGATAGAGTTGAAAATAAACTCTCAACTTATTGATACTACTGACTGTTTCTTGCCAGTTACAAGCCGTGATGTTCATTTTGAGATTAGCTGCTCTCTCAAGCCTTGTGAAATTGAAATTCAGAAGTCCAACCTCACTGTTGCAAAAGGAAAAGATTTTTTATCTCATTTTTTTCCAGTGGTTGATTCTGAAACCTTTCTGATAAGACAGAAAGCATGCAAGAAGTATGTTGAAGAGTTTTTCTGCTATGTAGCACAAAAAGGTAATATGTCTTAATTCTGCCTTATATTTTTAAAATATTTGTTGCCTTCTAATAAATTCGCTTCCATTAGCTTATTATTGTTTATTGACAACTAATTTATTAATTATTTACAAACGGTATTCTCTGCGAGCTAGATTTCTCTTCGTTGAATACAATGAACAGGATAGATCAAATTTTACATTATTACAATGGCTATGTACAGCAAGATGTGTGTCTGAGATAAAACAAATCATCATTCTGTGTTGTTTTTTTCCCCATTAGCATCATTTAAAGTGATTTTTAGTGACTATTTGTATTAAGAGTCAAAATAGAAGGTTTTCTTATTGTAGAATAATGGTGTTCTGAGTGTAAGCTGCAAATCATTCTTAAAAATGGGTTGAGAGGTGGTGTCAATGAGAAGTCCACAACAGCTTGTTTGTTCCCACTTGTGCGCACCTAGAAGTAGAAAAAAATTCAGCCTCTTAGTTTGATGCCCAAAACTGGGTTGAGATTTGTTTATAGTGTGTGTGTGTGTGTGTGATCTGTACTCCACCTCTGTCCCAATTTATCAAGGCCTTGCATTCACTGCTTAGGTGTGTGATTTACAAGTTTTTTTTTCTTCATTAACAAAGATATCGTTTCATTTTTTAAAAATATTTTTCATGATTTTTTTACGGTGATCTTGAAGACCATGGGTTTCTGAGAAAGAACATAACTAGAACAAACGTGCAGCTGGAGTGGATTGTCTTTGTTGTCCACTGTATTTTAAAACAAAAATAAGCATCATGAAATCAAAGCTGTAAGCTGAAAAATATTATATAAGATTTATTATGCTTTAACCAAATTCCTAACTGTGTGTTATATTTTTTTAGATGAAAAAAATGGCTGGGATAATAGGATACTTTTTGGTTTGGTGCCAGTATGTGTCATTATGGCTTTTATTTCAATATTGTAGTAAGTACTTTGTTTATCTCCTTATGATATTATTAATAAAAGTAAGAATCAAATTAAATTTAATTTGGCTATTCCTTTAAAGAATTGACAGTCTTGATCAAATAAGAAAAATTCCAATGGAACTACATATGGTAAACAGATATAAAACATTAGCTTCCGGTGTAATAAACAGAAAAGACAGGATCGTACTGATAGCGGGTTATGGGGGAAAATGACATTGTCACTTCAACAAGGTAAATCAACAGTTGAGAGAAAAATTGACATTGTTGTTAAGAAGTTTGAAAGACATAATCGATGACCCGGAAACTACGATTTCATAGCAATATTTAATGTAACAGAAGAGAAAGGAGAGTGGTTGTGCTGAAAAGACACTGCACTTCAGATTTCAGCAAAAGGAAAAGTAGGCTATTGTACCTCAGAAGATGATTCACAAAAGATTCACCCAAGAAAATTGAAATTACTGAAGGGGAAAGTGCCAGTCACAGATAGCATTACTGAAGAAAGTGTTGAGTCAAGTGTCTCACCAATTTTGGATTCAGAAGATTCTGTGAGTGAAGCAGATTTTGTGAGCGAAGAACAGTGTTCCAGCAGTTGTGAAGATAATGAGAATCCATTCAAGTCTAAAAGACAAAAAATTGCTTCTGCTGTTCGTTAAGTGACTGCAGCAAAATTGAGTACACGGAAGGCCCAAAAAAATCTGTGAAACCTTGTCGCGATCTGGAGTTGGCATATCTACTCCAACTCAAAGCTGCATTTACAATGTAGGTCTAATGAAAAAGAAAATTAAATTAGGAATTTCAAGGAAAACTTAAAAAAAGAACACTGGTGCTTTCACTTTGATAGAAAGACCATACAAAATAAAGCATATGAGGTTGTTGTTATAAAAAAATGAAAAAAAGGGAGAACATACTAGCTGTTCTTCAGCTGGCAAATGTAAAAGGGGGGACAATATTCAATGGAATAAAAACTGTACTCAATGAACATGATGATTGTCTCTGACACAACTGCAGCAAATACTGGAAGAATAATTGGTGCTGTCACACTGTTACAGAAACACTTTCAAGATGTTGGATTAGAAAAAGCTGTATACATCGGATGCCAACACCACATTCTAGATACAATATTAAAACATGTCATGAATGATCATTTTGATACACCAACAACTTCACCAAACATCAGCTACTCATTTGTTTCAACAATAACAGAAAAGTATGAACAACTAAACACATCATTTGATTATGCTGAAGCACCACTAAAGAAATCAGAACAAAATTGCTGGTGAGATGATGGCTTTTCTTGATCATTTAATATCATTCTATAGGATTTTTCAAAACTGCTGGAAGCTTCCCTAAAGTAAATTTTCGATCAATTCCAAACATCAGTAATGCGAGATGGAACTCAAGGGCAATTTATTGTTTGCTATCATTCATTCTGATACCAGAGTATCTGCAAACAGCTATGGCAGCTTGTAATTTCATCAGTGGTATGTGGGCTGACATTTGGTTCACTGCCCAGTGTTTCAATACTACTGACTTTGATAATTTATCAGAAGCTTGTAAGCAACATCCAAAGGCTTTGAAGTCATTAAAGACATTATGGTCCAAAGATCCAACTTCTATACCAACGCAGCGTTCATATGTCTGAGCAGAGCGTGCAATTAAAGTGATGCGAGACTTACTTCCACTTTACAAGTCCATTGAAAAATTTAACATTAAATTTCTTTTAACTAATGCACAATAGAAATGTACATTGTAACAATTATCAATATTATTCTTATGTCCTTTTTATTTGTAATGGTGAAATGTTTATCAAAATAAAAAAAAAATTATATGTTCTAAAAATATTTGTGTTGATTGGAGGGTGAACTTTTTTTATGCAAAACAAAATTTACCCATATTTTCTTTATTTGTGATACAAAGGTTTATATTTTAGTCATATTCCTTTTATATATATATATATATATATATATATATATTGAATCTTTTTTTTCCCTCTTTATCACAGCTTTAAGGATGAGCAGAGAAGACAGAGATGCTTTTCATATTTTCAGGTATTCACTGTTGTATTTAATATATTGGTCATAGTTAGACTGCTTTTTTTACAATAAGTATACAATAATATAATTTATCATGTTATATATACATGTACCATCAATTCTCATTTTATGCTTGTTTTTCTATAATCCGAATGCATTCGTCTAACGTAAATATTTTGGGCTTTTTTTTTAAAGTTAAGCTCACATAACACCTTTTTCTTCTGTTGACTGTACAAGTGTACATCCTTCCATGCTAATTCTCTCCACTTTTCTCAATCCATAGTATTTCCCCCTCCACTCACTCCCAGAAGTATTTTTACCTCCTCTATTCATCTGCTTTGTGGTCTGCCCTTTTCCCATTAAGTGTTGCTTTATAAATTTGCCTTGTCTCCTGTGCTCTTTTTTATTTTCTCTATGTGCCAACCCACCTTTATCTTGGTTTCATTTCGGTTTCTGCTTCCTCATATAGCTCGTATAACTCTGAATTATCTTTTTTCTACTTCTCCATTTGTTTTTGTCCTCTAAAAAAAAAAGTTCCCTTCTTAGCCCTAACGGGCCTTCGGGGCAGATGAAGTGTAGAATTCATCTGTTTCTATAACCTCGGCACATGAAGGGATTGTGTGGTTAGCACAACGCCCAGCCGCCTTTACTTCCCCAACTTAAAGTCAGGTACCCATTTTAAAGCTGGGTGGACTTGTGGGACGACTTTGCACCGAATTTCACCTGGAAAAATTTCCATGGGCCTCACCGAGGATCGAACCCAGGACTCTCAGGTCGACATTCGAGTATCTACACCACTCGGCCATCCGTCCCACTTTTTTTTTTTTGTCCTCTAACATTTCGCAAAATATTTTTCTTTCCTAAATGTTCTTCTTGCTTGCTTATGTTACGCATTTTAATTTGTTACAGCTGGCTTAATCATGACATTGTGTATTTTCTGGAGATCTGTCTTTTATGGAGTTTTTTTTTTAAACAATAATATATACTGCTACCTAGTTCCACAATATAAATCATACAGAAAGCGCATCACTATTTAAAAAGTTCTCTACTATTGACTAAAAAGAATGTTACCATTTGTTATTTTCCTTTTTAATAAATAGTGTAGCAGCTAAGTATTCATACATAATAGAAAAAGACACAAATATGTTGGCTTTCAGAAAAATCAGTTTAATTTTATGCCCAGTACTAGTCTGCGTTTGCTCTCAGTCATAATAACATTTTTCATTTTGTTGCATTAGCATGTATTGTGTCTTTAATACATTGACTGATAATGTAACATAGAAAGTCATAAGAAACATCCAGTCTGATAATTGAGAATCAAATGCACACTACCTGAGAAGTGAGAAAGCAGGGACTATCAGAACATGAACCATTTTCATAAAAAATCTAACAAGAGTATTCACTGACTTAGAAATAGCTGAACAGAAAGCAAGCTTAACAATCACTGGAAAAGATATAATTTCTATTCTTACAGTATATATCATAAGAATGTCATTCATCTTCAACTGCATTCTTTTTCAACATAAAAATTGCCACTTGTAATGATCTGCAATAATTTAAATACTTTATACCCTTGCAGGAATTTTTTTCTTATCCATGGCAAAAAAAAATGGCACCAAAAATTTTAGCTTTAATAAATCGTTTATACTGTAAATTTACCAAATTTTAATTGAATCTAATTTGTTATGTATGCTAACACTTATCTATTGCATTAATTGAGATCTAACTGTATATATTTTTAATATTACTTTTCACTTTGTTATATACTGTGCTATGTATAATAAGAGACAAATTTCTTTAAGGAGAAATCTAGATGCTTTAAAAAGGATCACAGGAAAGATTTAAGTAAAAGACCAGAAGAAACTAATTTACTAGGCGTACATGTAAGTTTATAATTTTGGTGTTTAATTTTAAACATATCTAAAAACCTTTGAAGAAAAAAGTCAAGAATTTTTTTTTCAATTGAACTGAACCTTTCCTCACTGTAAAAATCAATTCAGTCATTTAGTCCTAATGTCTGTTATGGTCCAATTATTTTTTTTAGCAGACTTTGTCTGATGCCTCATTGGTTCAGGAAGACTGATAAAGCCACTGAAGAGTTGGCACAAGCAGGATTTTTAAAACATTTTGAAACATATTATTTTTTAAGTACATGTCTATGGTTTGAAACAGTGATTGTGAATTTTGATTTATTGAAATTTATGCAAATAATAATGGAAAAGAACTCGAGTAATAAATTAAAAGTGAGGTAAATGTTCCTTTATTTAGTATATGCAGACCTTCTGGGTCAGTTGAAGTACAGTTCACCTGTTCCTATGGCTGATTTATGGGATTGAATGGCTTGTGCAATGGTCAGGTAGTCTTTACTTTCCCCAGCAAATAAAGGGTACTTAGGGACAATGGCCAGATCTGCTGTTACAATTGTTATTGAAATAAAATTATCATGACTTGAGTGAGCCAAGTGACACTGTGCCTTTCCTTCAGTATTCATTCAAATACCCCATTACATATTTGCTACATTAATTTGCTCAGTTGTTAATTTAAGTCAGCCTCCCAGATTTTAATAGAAGAAGGGTAATTGTTCACAGCTTTCGGATTTCCCAACCATCCTATCAATCACTAACTAGTCTTAATTTAATCATTTTGAATCCTTTATTGAAGCTAATGTGTACATTTTTGTATATGTCTTAATTTAGTTACAGAAATATGCAATAAAATTAGATTGTAACATTTTTTTAGAATGCGTGTCTCATAAAAAAAAATTTCAGTTAGACTTTAGTGAATTAGTTAGGCCTACTATTTACACTGCTAATTAGGATAAAGTGATGTAAGTGCAATTTTCGTTAATTTTTTTTTTTTTTTTTTTTAAATTTCATTGAAAGTCTTAGTGTAGAAAAAAAGCTTAGAAGATAATGAAAGTTTTAATTTTAATAAATTTGAAAACAGGGAAATATAGATAGCAATAAGAAAACATTTAATTTAGGCGAATCCACTATTAGAGCCATTAAGAAAAATGAAGGGTCTGTTAGAAAATCCGTTATTTGAGGTAATGCATTATGAGCCTAATTGACATTGTATTCTCAAGATGAGTTGTTGGAAAGAACAGCGAAATCCTAAGGTTTTGGAGCAAGGATCTTTCTGAAAAATTCCTGTATCTGGTTTTTTAATTCAGACATATTCTATCATTAAAAGCAAATAATGTTTATTCCAGTGGAATTTCGAGGAATTTTTTTTTTATTATTATTTCTTTCATTGTGAGCGAATTTTTTTTTCTTGGGAACTTTTTTCTACCTTTCAAGTTAAAAAAAAAAAAATGTAGGAATCTATGTTTTCATGCGGAATTTAAGTGTAATGTATCGCCAGCATTAAAAAAACCTTTTCTTTACTTATTTTTTTTATTCTAGACAGATGGTGCCAAAAGTGCTAATGGTACTTATTCACATGATGGTGCCATCAGAAAAAATGCCACTAACTTGCATGGTAATAGTCTAGCAAATTTGTACTTTTTTTTCTTAGAGTGAATTTTTTTTTTAAATAATGTATTTTTTTTGTTCCGCATATTAGATTTATAAAAACTGCATGCCTTAAACCTGTGGTTCAACATGTGTGTACCCCTTCTTTTTTTTCCTTGTTAAAATTAATAATTGCATACCGTTATTCGGGTTCTGGTTTCCCCTTATTTCATTGTTTTCACTTTAGCCTTATAAAGTTATCCGATGTTCTCATTGTGGTAGCACTACCAAACTCTTTGCCTTCCCAACACAGCATAGTCACAAAAAAAGAATATATAAAACAGTGTTGAAGAAATGCAATTTTTGAATAAGACACAAAACAATAAAGTGTAAAACATCCTAATTTTTTTGCATCCTTTGATATGTCTTCTAGAATGTCCATATCTTTTTTAAAGTAAAATTAAATTAGGGCAAATAGATTTATTTATATATTTTTAAAAATTATTTAGACTCGGGATGAAAGAACATATACCCAGTCCACACACATGTATCCAGATAAGAGGTGGGATTATGGGTTTTATATTGCACTGTGTAGCAAAATTTTGTTTGACTTCAATGTCATGTGTTTCTTGTTTGATTCTCATGTGCCGATTCCAATGGTGGCATTTGTTTTTATGCTGCTTCAACCGCTTCTCTGTAAATTTCAGATTTATATTTTTTTTTCATTTATATTATTTTCACCTCCCAAAAAAGGTTCTCAGACACTTCAGGGATGTGGACTCATTTCCTATGTAAATTGCTGTACATAGCCAGGCAGTGAGGAGAGTATTATGATGTCGTGGAGGTTACTACAAGGTGATAATAATGGTGTGACCTCATGCGCCCAGAGCGGATGCATGTAAACTAACTGGATTGAACATTACAACACCAAACCTCTGCGATCATCAGTTACTGTGTGTTATTGATCAATGAGTTTGTAATAGCAAATTCAGTATTTCTAAGTCGTTACCGTATTTAACAAACTGCATGCCTAAAAGAGGTTGCATATTGTCTTGTGACTTTTTTTTGCTACTGTTGGGTTACTAAATGGGACCAAAAACAAGTGAAATATGTCATTGCTCATGGTACAAAATGCTGCATCGCAAATGAAGCATTTTTTGGGATGCCATTGGATATCAGGATAAATCATTGGTTCCCCACATCATCTGTGGTTGTTGTAGATCAACATTAGAAGTGTGGCTCCATGGTTCCAGAAAGTGTATGCCATTTGCCATCGCTAGAATATGGAGGTAACCTACCAACCACCTAGATGATTGCTACTTCTGTATGGTGCAGGTATAAAAATATAAGAAGCAAGTAGACAAAAAAAGCTCTGGTGTATCTGAATATCCCATCTTCCATTGCACCAGTGTCACACTGTGAAGATTAACCCATCCCAATTCTGCCAGTCAACACAGAGGCTGACGATAACACCCAAGATTCTGATGAAGAGAGGGATGATGATGATGACTGGGAGCGATCGGATACTGAGTTTCATGGACAGCCCCATTTTCCTAACCAGAAGGAATTAGACGACTTAGTGAGAGACAACCTTACAAAATCTGGTGCTGAGCTGTTAACATCACGGCTGAAAGATTGGAATTTACTGGATCCCAGTTGAAAAGTGTCCATACTCCGGATAAGACATGTACCATATGCTAAATTTTATACTTTTGCCAACTTCCTATGTTACTGTACGTTTTTGAACTATTTGATGAAATCAGTTTTATGCTTGGAAACCTAGGCATCGCTGCAACTGGATGTTTACAATATTAAACACAGTCGGTTTCAATTGAGCGAGTTCTGCTTCCACCACTGCACATCAAGCTAGGGCTCAAAGCACAGTTTGTAAAAGCACTGAATTATGATGGGGAAACAGTGATGCATAAGTCTCTGGCGAATATTTGGTAGCAAGTGAAAAGGTTGTTTTCATCAATGGAAATTGAAGAGACAATGACTTCGGAAGAACGAAGAGCTTGATTTGCATTTAAAACCGTTGTTATTGATTTTTCCGGAAATAGTAAAGCAGAAAACCTCACTAGTAACTAACATTGAAGAACTTATTGACAGCTACAGAGCAAATTTGGGAGATGTCAGTGAAGAGCATGGAGAGCACTTTCACCAAGATATACAGGTAATGGAAAGGAGATATCAGGGTAGGTGGGACAAAGCCTTGATGGGAGACTACATCTGGGGGTTTGGTTAGAGATGATGATTCCCTTCCCAAGAGACAGAAACATTCAAATTTACACTTTTATAATTTTTTCCCTAGTTTTGTCATAGTGAAATATGTTCTGAATTCTTTGTTCATTTGGAAAAAAAAAAATATTTGCAATGTGCAATTGTCTAAGTACCAGGACTAAACAATTTAGTGAATTCAATGTGTTTTAACAAATCTTTTATTTGTAATTCTGTGTCTGGAGTCTGAAACGTTGATGATATTATAAAGTGGATTTCATTTTTGAAATCAGCACATCTGTTTTCATACAGAACCACTGAAAAATGCAGCCAAACATAACTTTTGCAAAATTTTGTTACATAGTGTTGTAGATTTAAATTATGTAAATTTTAAAAGTTTCAGTTAATTAATTATTGAAAACATTTTTTCTTCCAAAGATGATCTCAAACATTCTAATGGGTCTCCTGAAGATTACCATCATTATGGAACCGTTAAAGAAATCTCAGAATTTCCTGTGCATAAAGATGAAAAAAATCGACAGGCCACATTAAAGGTATTTGTAACAATAGCTTTAGATAGATTCATACAATTTTAGAACCACTGGTTTAGTTGGGTGGTCAACATTGAAAGTTCATGGGCCAAAGACACAGGCAGAGTTTTTGATAATTAGAATTCCAGCGTGTTATCTTTGTTTTGAGTGGAATAAATCTGTCAATGAGCGTCGATGACACCGGATGTACGTGATAAGACGTAATTAGGGAGACAAAGAAATACTAGCCCATAGTGAGTTTTAGGCCGCACCAATCCCTAGGCTGGAATAAGATTCATTAATATGTAAATGAGTTAGAAAGGTTGTTAGGGAGCCAATCAGAAGTTCTGGGCGTTTGGGGCACGTGATAATTAACCATCACATAAAAAGAGATGTAGCGAAAATTTCGAGAGACCTACGAGATACAGACTGACAGTTCGACAGACCGACGATAGAGACATCAGGACACCAGTTGTAGAGATAGTTAGAGGAGAAGTTAGTGGAGAAATAATAGAGGCACAAGCTATCAAGTTATTGAGTTTTACAGTACACAGTCAAAGTCTATTTTATTGAAGTATGTCTGCTAATCCTTTCGGGGATCCAGGATACTAAGTGTCAAAGTATGTCTGCTAATCCTTTCGGGGATCCAGGATACTAAGTGTCAAAGTATTGTCAGATAATTCCTTTCGGGGAACCTGGAATACTACGTGTTATATTGTGTACGAAGATTTGTGAATACTGCTGCACATACGTTCATACTACATATGTTTTCTTATTGTTGAATAAATATAATTGAATCGTGGAACTTTGCCTCATTGATTGGTGTGTTGTTTGAGAGTGCAACGAGACTGAACGCTACTTAAGATTATAAACCAGTTATGATATCGGCAGCTACATAAAACCAGTATAGTTATCTGAAGCAGCAGTGAGGAACACACAGTGTTACCTTGGAGAAGCATTACATCAACAAGTACATAACACTATATAACAAAAAATATAGTGTTACAGTATTGTTAAATGTTTTTTGTAGAATTCTTTGTGTTGATTTTAAATAGTTTTTCTCTAGTTTTAGTTTTTTTTTGCGACAGATTTATTTTGTAAAGTTTTGACATTTTGTACTTGTAGTTGCTATGCATTTTTATATTTTTTAGAGTGGTATTATTTGTATTTTCGTTTCCCGTTACAAAGAACAATTAATTCTAAGAATTCCTATACCTTATTTTCCACTATAAATCTAGTACTATAAATCTAATGTAGTGAATAGCCATCTTATTTTGCTTAAGATACATTGTATAGATACTTTGCCTTACTCTGCCTACAATTTTAATTTCCTTTGTCATAGAAAAAACTTCATTATAATCATTGTGTAGTTTTGATCCAATTTCTTTATATATACATTTATTTAATCTAGGATGGTGTTACCAATGGAGATGTTTTACAAAAAGGTAAATTTAACCATTTGAATTTTTTTTTTTTTAGGTTGATTCTTCTACTATATAATTTTTTCTTTAATTTTGCAAACTATGCAGTTTTTCAAAGCAGCTATCCTTCATCCAATGATTTGAAACTGTATTGATTAGCTTAATACATTTTTGTTTTAGTAATTTTTAATAAAATGTATACATGCAGTAATTTTTTTTATAAAGATGATGGATGTGATTCAAATCTATAGAGCGATTTTACTTTAAAATTTAAGTAATCAAAAAGTTTCTGAAGCGGTTGTCTGCATTTTTGTACTTAAGTCTACTAAAAACACCTATAAATCTGTTTAAAAAGTGAAATATAGCTGACAATGTATGCATTTGAATCTTCGCTAAAACTATTAGAGATTTTTTAAAAATTGTTTACAGAAAGAAAAAGTAATTGCGTTGAAACCAATAAAACTTTGAAAAAAAATTTTGTCATAGAAATATTCAGTATTTTTCCAAATAAATCTTAGTTGAATAAAAACTTTTATTTTTTCCTCAAAGGTCATTACCATGAAGCAGTCAAGTGTCATCAAGAGGAATACAACCAATGCATAAATCTTGAGGAAATTTTGGTGCATAGTGATTTTCAATTTCCCATTCCCAGTGGGTGTCATCTACCTGAAGGATTAGATGCCAAGTTTCCATTTCTTAGGAAATGCCTGGCAAGCCTAAGGAACTTGACACTAAATGTTAATGTCATTACATGCAGCAGGAGGAGACCAAAGTTTAGACCCAACTCAAAAACCAACTATGAAATATCTGATCCATCCAGCACCAGGTCCGGTCAAGGCTACCTAATTAAAGTGACTCGGTTCTCAGATAACACCAATCGACATAAAAGTGAATTCAAAGTGTGTCAGTGCCAGAGTTGCAAAACAGTTGAAAGTGGCTTTGAAAAAAGTAGAAATTGGGGAGAATTGATTGTTCTTGTGGAAAGGCAGCTGGTCTTTGATAAATATGAAGCTGAACACACAAAGTGTCTCTTCAAGTATTGTCAGCATAGAAGCTTAGATGGGGTCAATGTGCAGCTAGCGAACATGCAACAGAACTGGTGTTGGTTAAAATGTATGACCTGTGACATAGAGTTAGTTGAAACTCTCACTGATAGTACAAAGAAGCATCACAAGAATTGGAGAGCACTATACAAGACATGGTCTGATTCTGAGCCAATTGACCGCATGCCTATTGTTGAGCTACAAGAGCTGGGATTCCCTAAACAATTACGCAAGAGAAATGTTTAGTTTTTAAAATAGGTAAAGCTTTCATTTGTGCTACCTAGATGCATTGAGCAGGGGTGGGGTAAAACTATTGGCTTGTCTTGGATCCCCTCCTGCTCATTCAATTTTAAGTATACCTAATTTATATTAGTTCATATAAAAAATTCCATTCATTTGCTCCAGGTCCAACCCTTCTGTCTAACATATCATGCCATTGTAGCCCCTTATGTTTCCCCCATGCCTGAGCTAGCTTGGTGAATAAGTGAAATATGTGCAGCATCCTAATTCCAAAAGAGACTTTGATTTGTACCAAATATAATAAAAATACAATCAGTTAAAAGGAATGGCTGACAACAGATTTTTATAAACATTTTTTTTTTCTAGCTCTGGGAAATAATAACAAGCAGCTCCTTAACTATATCAAAATTAAGTTATCTCATGGCAGCTTGTTGCAACGTTTACGATTTTATTGTGATGCACAATCACTTCCTTCTGTTTTGGTGTTCATATTATCATTTTTTTACTTGATATTTATTGACTCAAGGATAAAGTGCTATATTTTTTATTTTATGCATTCTAATACATGTACTTTGAATCCCTCCATTAATTTTTTTTTTTTTTCAAAATGTTCAGTGATAATTATCAATGTTGTTCATGTAAGTCTTTCATCAATAGTCTGATTTTTCATCTTGTTTCATTTTTAGTTTTGTATGTATTGTATTTTACAATGATCTGTGTTGCCTTGATTGCATCATCAGGCCTCAGTTATGTCCACATTATAGTATGTATTTATTAGGGCTGTACCGGAATCCGATTCTGGTTCCTGTTAAGCCGGATTCCGGCAGTTTTAATAAATCCGATTCCGATAAAAATGTGTTGGATTTAAGCCGGATTTCTTTGTTGTTTGAAATTTTGGTGTAAGAAATTTATTTGGCGCAACATAATTTTGAAATAATTAGTGCTATACAATTAAATTCAAACAATAACTTCCTTTTTTTCTTTCCTGCATTTTCAAAAATATAATAACGTCGATCGCTTTTAGTTCTATATGTAAGTGAATATATATTAAAAAGGAAGATTTGAATCGTATTTTGTCTAGTAGTAATACGACACCTTACCTTCCGCTACATTTTATTCCGTGTTTTCTATAAACTATAATTAGCTTTAAAAGTTTAACTTCTTTAAAGAGCAGACAACGATCTATTTTTGGGTGTTTACAGTTTAAAAATAGTTCAATAAATTATTTTTCTGCAATTTTTTTTAATTTAGTGGATTTTGTCATGTTTTGGATAAAAGTCCTCGCATATTTAGATAAATAACTTGAAGATGCATTTTTAATTGAACATTAAAGTGATATTGATTTAGATTTGAAATGCATTTTAATTTGCGTTTTTATGGGAAATAGTCAGATAATGATTTAAAGGAAAGTATGAATGAAATAACAAGGTTTGGTGACGTCACTATGGAAAACTAAAGAAAAATAAGCTATTGGGTGGTGCCACAGTATTTTTTTGTTTTGGAATTCATTTATTAATAAACATGTTTATTATACTTTCTAAGATATGTTACCCATTTCTTTGTTTGATTGTAATAGAAATTGACTTAAATTAGGTACAGCTTTATTAAAATAAAATTTTAAAACAAAGGACCTGTTATTTTGACAGAGTTATCTCTTAACTCAGGATTGGGGAAGGAGTTTTAGTCACAGTCTTCAAGATCTAAATTGGTTAATGCTGTTTTTTGCTATCTAGAACTTAAAAACTAAATTTTTAATCTATTTTTCATTCTTATATCATTTTTATGTTAGCCGAGAAATTACTACTTCGTTTGGAAGAGTTACTATTTAATTCGGTAAAGTCCGGTTCCTATTCCGGCAGGATTCAAATATTAAATCCGATTCCGGTTCCGATTCCTGCAGGATCTAAAAATTACAATCCTGTTGCCTAGCCTTGTCTTTCTCCTTAACCATTGCACTTTCAACAAGATTGGAAATAAAAGATTTTTCTGTCCCACTAGTGGTTTTTAGGATGGAAATTTTTATACAAGGACTTTATGTAGATGTGCATGATATTATTTTACATATTGTTATTTACAGTATTTTAATTGCAATTGGACAAATGTTTCCCCACAAATTAATTTTTGTATTTACCAATGAGTTTTTTAAATTATTGTAAAGTTTTCTAACCTCTTTTTTATTGATTGTTAGTTCATAGCCTTTTTTAAATCCTTTCATAATTACTTACATATTATTCTGAACTTTCTGATTTTTCATAAAATTTTCTTTAAAAAAAATCTGCATAGCAATTTAGGATATCTGTATGAAAATTTGAGAAAATCATTTGTCACTTTTTTTTGCAAAGCAGTATATACTTTAAAAAGATTTTATATAATCAAAACTAATACAATGATAGAGAAATTTATTTATATCATGAAAAATCATTAAAAAAAAAAGTTTCATTGAGATCAAATTTTAAAACTGAATTTAGAATATAATACATTTATTAACAATTTAATTTTGTGATAAGTAGGATAATTGGGAAAGTCTGATTAAGAAGTATTATTATGATTGTTGTCATTTTACAATTTGAAAAAGCAATACATGTATGTTGTAAAAAAAAAGTCCATTAAATTGAATGGTAATAATTCATATGTTAGACTTTGTCTCAGTAATTGGCTTTGAATAATAATGTAAACTATGTCCACTCAGCATTGATATTTTATGTTTTATTTATCTTTTTTTTTTTTACCATTTATTTCTAAAAAAAATTATTAACTTAAAATCTATTGCTGCGAATATATCTTATTAATAACTCCATGTACTGAAATAGAATTTTAAATTTTTCTAAGAAAATTAACATAGTCATTGGGTAAATTTTGTACTTAACTGTCCAAAACATCATGATTTAACTTAAAAGTTTGTATTTTATATATCTAATTGCTTGTGTGCTGTCATTTCGATTTTTACAAATATAATGATTGTTACATGTTTTATGAATTAATTCACAAGATTAATGCTCTGTTAAATGTCAGCCACTATATTAAAACAGAACTAATGTAGTTGTTTTATATTTTTTTTACTGAAAAAAAATTTTCTGCCACTTTTAGGTTGGCAGCCTTTGGGTTTTAGAAGTCTGAATAAATTGTAATTCAAATCATGATAATATGTTCATTGCTTGGTTTGAATGAATACAGCAAAATGTTTTCTATGACCGAACATATTTTTTTTTCCATGTGAATTTTTTTTTTCTTTTGCTTTCATTATAAATGAAAGTTTGATAGGAATTATAAGCAAAGTTTGATATGAAAATTTAAAACATTTGTCGAATTAAAACTTACATGTACTGAAATAAAATTTTAAATTTTTCTAAGAAAATTAACATAATCATTGGGTAAATTTTGTACTTAAGTGTCCAAAACATCATGATTTAACTTAAAAGTTTGTATTTTATATATCTAATTGCTTGTGTGCTGTCATTTCGATTTTTACAAATATAATGATTGTAACATGTTTTATGAATCAACGCACAAGACCAATGCTCTGTTAAATGTCAGCCACTATATTAAAACAAAAACCAATTTTAAAGTTTACCCCCTCCCCCTTTACTATGTTCCAACAAATTCTGCTTTGAAGTCATTATCTTAAAAAAATATTTTCATGTGTTCCCTGTGTGTCTTTCAACATGGATTATACTTTTTAGGCTGGTCCTACCACAGTTTATTTCAGCATTTTAGTATTCCAATACTAAACTTTGTATATATATATATGTATATATATTTGTATATCTAATTATTTCAATGTTTTTTTTATACAACAAAACATTTTTTTTTATGACCATTTATCATTTTTTTTTATTTTATCATGAGAACTCTCATATAGCCAGTAATAAATATTAAAAAAAAATGTGTTAGTTTTGTGGGGTTTTTCTTAATTTGTGGTTTTAACATTTTTTTAGTTCACAATTCTACAAATTCATGCCTGACAAGTCCTGAGCCAAAAACTGTTGTGGTTCTTCCCCCCCCCCCCCCCCCAGTTTATTGATAGGGTTATTTCTGTTTACTTTTATCTCACAACTGCATTCATAGCGAGACATACCATTGGAAGCATGACCTATTTATTATTTTAAACTTTAGACAGCAAACAGTTATGTCACAATCTGTTGTCCCTCAAGATCAAGTTTATACTTTTTCGATAGTGAAAAAAAAAAATTAAATAAAAGCAAGGCACGTTAATTGTTTTTCTCACTGTGAGATTTGAAATCCCAAACATGGTAAGGTGACCTCTTCATCAGATTGATTTATTTGCTTTCCCCGTATTTACAATTTCATACCGAGGCCACTAATATGAGTTGGGATGTTCCAATCTTTACCAGCCTTACAAAGAAATAAAAATTCATGATTGATAGTTCTTTAACACTAGGCACTGAGTTTAGCTATAGAGGTCAGTGATGGAGAGGCACGTAATATCCGCTACTCTCTAATCCAAACGTATCATGGGAACAGCTAGAACGAGGTCAAGTGGCGATAGAAGTCAAACAGATACGTGGATTGATATAAGGGTTAGTTATGAAAACACCCAGCAAAACTGGTGCCGGATAAAAATGGGTAGATGCCTCACTTGGAGCTTACGCCTTTAAAAGAGAAAAAAAAATTGAATAGTGGCATTAGGAGATGATGACGCAATTTGCAAATAATTTAACATTTTTCAAGGTATTATAATCAGGGGGTCAAAGTTTATGTTTAAATCAGTGGTTTTCAAACTTTTGCAATTCGCGACGCACGCACACACACAAAAAAATACCTGTCAAGAAAGAATAAAAAAAATAATCCAAGAAAGAAAAGCTAACATGACGATGAAAACAAAATAAAAGCTTAAGTTTTGAGTAGGATAAGATTAGTGTGCCGTACTAATACATGTCTTGTACCATGTATATTACATAAAAGCATATATCAAAAGCTAACATTTCATTGAATCTTTGAAAAATCTGGTTGTCTTCACAAAACAGCAGAATCAGTTAACGTGGAACCCTATGTTTGCTAAGAAGGAAAAAAAATATGAATTTGAGCTAAATGATGAACTTTTCGATTTCATAAAACTCACAAAGTACATTTGAATTTCTCATCTATTTTTAGATAAAATATGTGAAGTATCTGATCACATAAGTGCACAACGCATACTTAGAGACCTTTTAACAACACATTATGATTGTAAAAAAAACATTGCACGAATTAGGAGCATTTTCTGTAATGAATTCAGTGGATGAACTAGAATCAATTAGAGAAACTCTAGTATCACTTTAGATTTCCCCCCTTTGCTTTTGTCGTAATGTAGTTTTATGTGACGATGATGTTGTGCAGCAGTTGTGTGGAGTATCTGGTGATGATGTTGTGCAGCAGGTGTCTGGAGTATGTGGTGATGATGTTGTGGTGCGAGTGTCTGGAGTATGTGGTGATGATGTTGTGGTGCGAGTGTCTGGAGTATGTGGTGATGATGTTGTGGTGCGAGTGTGTGGAGTATGTGGTGATGATGTTGTG
Organism: Bulinus truncatus; assembly: GCA_021962125.1. Taxonomy (NCBI): domain Eukaryota; kingdom Metazoa; phylum Mollusca; class Gastropoda; family Planorbidae; genus Bulinus; species Bulinus truncatus. Next base: position 489,684 of record JAGDYQ010000063.1, on the reverse strand, counting down.
GTGCGAGTGTCTGGAGTATGTGGTGATGATGTTGTGGTGCGAGTGTCTGGAGTATGTGGTGATAATGTTGTTGTGCGAGTGTCTGGAGCATGTGGTGATAATGTTGTGGTGCGAGTGTGTGGAGCATGTGGTGATAATATTGTGGTGCGAGTGTCTGGAGTATGTGGTGATAATGTTGTGGTGCGAGTGTCTGGAGTATGTGGTGATAATGTTGTTGTGCGAGTGTCTGGAGTATGTGGTGATAATGTTGTGGTGCGAGTGTATGGAGTATGTGGTGATAATGTTTTTGTGCGAGTGTCTGGAGTATGTGGTGATAATGTTGTGGTGCGAGTGTGTGGAGTATGTGGTGATAATGTTGTGGTGCGAGTGTGTGGAGTATGTGGTGATAATGTTGTGCGAGTGTCTGGAGTATGTGGTGATAATGTTGTTGTGCGAGTGTCTGGAGTATGTGGTGATAATGTTGTTGTGCGAGTGTCTGGATTATGTGGTGATAATGTTGTGGTGCGAGTGTATGGAGTATGTGGTGATAATGTTGTTGTGCGAGTGTCTGGAGTATGTGTTAATAATGTTGTTGTGCGAGTGTGTGGAGTATGTGGTGATAATGTTGTGGTGCGAGTGTGTGGAGTATGTGGTGATAATGTTGTGGTGCGAGTGTGTGGAGTATGTGGTGATAATGTTGTGGTGCGAGTGTCTGGAGTATGTGGTGATAATGTTGTTGTGCGAGTGTCTGGAGTATGTGGTAATAATGTTGTGGTGCGAGTATATGGAGTATGTGGTGATAATGTTGTTGTGCGAGTGTGTGGAGTATGTGGTGATAATGTTGCTGTGCGAGTGTCTGGAGTATGTGGTGATAATGTTGCGGTGCGGGTGTGTGGAGTATGTGGTGATAATGTTGTTGTGCGAGTGTGTGGAGTATGTAGTGATAATGTTGTTGTGCGAGTGTCTGGAGTATGTGGTGATAATGTTGTTGTGCGAGTGTCTGGAGTATGTGGTGATAATGTTGTTGTGCGAGTGTCTGGAGTATGTGGTGATAAATGTTGTTGTACGAGTGTCTGGAGTATGTGGTGATAATGTTGTTGTGCGAGTGTCTGGAGTATGTGGTGATAATGTTGTTGTGCGAGTGTCTGGAGTATGTGGTGATAATGTTGTTGTGCGAGTGTCTGGAGTATGTGGTGATAATGTTGTGGTGCGAGTGTGTGGAGTATGTGGTGATAATGTTGTTGTGCGAGTGTCTGGAGTATGTGGTGATAATGTTGTGGTGCGAGTGTCTGGAGTATGTGGTGATAATGTTGTTGTGCGAGTGTCTGGAGTATGTGGTGATAATGTTGTTGTGCGAGTGTCTGGAGTATGTGGTGATAATGTTGTGGTGCGAGTGTCTGGAGTATGTGGTGATAATGTTGTTGTGCGAGTGTGTGGAGTATGTGGTGATAATGTTGTGGTGCGAGTGTGTGGAGTATGTGGTGATAATGTTGTTGTGCGAGTGTCTGGAGTATGTGGTGATAATGTTGTTGTGCGAGTGTCTGGAGTATGTGGTGATAATGTTGTTGTGCGAGTGTCTGGAGTATGTGGTGATAATGTTGTTGTGCGAGTGTCTGGGGTATGTGGTGATAATGTTGTGGTGCGAGTGTGTGGAGTATGTGGTGATAATGTTGTTGTGCGAGTGTCTGGAGTATGTGGTGATAATGTTGTTGTGCAAGTGTCTGATGTGGTGATAATGTTGTGTTGCGAGTGTGTGGAGTATGTGGTGATAATGTTGTGTTGCGAGTGTGTGGAGTATGTGGTGATAATGTTGTGCGAGTGTCTGGAGTATGTGGTGATAATGTTGTTGTGCGAGTGTCTGGAGTATGTGGTGATAATGTTGTTGTGCGAGTGTCTGGAGTATGTGGTGATAATGTTGTTGTGCGAGTGTGTGGAGTATGTGGTGATAATGTTGTTGTGCGAGTGTCTGGAGTATGTGGTGATAATGTTGTTGTGCGAGTGTCTGGAGTATGTGGTGATAATGTTGTGGTGCGAGTGTGTGGAGTATGTGGTGATAATGTTGTTGTGCGAGTGTCTGGAGTATGTGGTGATAATGTTGTTGTGCGAGTGTCTGGAGTATGTGGTGATAATGTTGTGGTGCGAGTGTGTGGAGTATGTGGTGATAATGTTGTTGTGCGAGTGTCTGGAGTATGTGGTGATAATGTTGTGGTGCGAGTGTCTGGAGTATGTGGTGATAATGTTGTTGTGCGAGTGTCTGGAGTATGTGGTGATAATGTTGTTGTGCGAGTGTCTGGAGTATGTGGTGATAATGTTGTTGTGCGAGTGTCTGGAGTATGTGGTGATAATGTTGTTGTGCGAGTGTGTGGAGTATGTGGTGATAATGTTGTGGTGCGAGTGTGTGGAGTATGTGGTGATAATGTTGTTGTGCGAGTGTCTGGAGTATGTGGTGATAATGTTGTTGTGCGAGTGTCTGGAGTATGTGGTGATAATGTTGTTGTGCGAGTGTCTGGAGTATGTGGTGATAATGTTGTTGTGCGAGTGTCTGGGGTATGTGGTGATAATGTTGTGGTGCGAGTGTGTGGAGTATGTGGTGATAATGTTGTTGTGCGAGTGTCTGGAGTATGTGGTGATAATGTTGTTGTGCGAGTGTCTGGAGTATGTGGTGATAATGTTGTGTTGCGAGTGTGTGGAGTATGTGGTGATAATGTTGTGGTGCGAGTGTGTGGAGTATGTGGTGATAATGTTGTGCGAGTGTCTGGAGTATGTGGTGATAATGTTGTTGTGCGAGTGTCTGGAGTATGTGGTGATAATGTTGTTGTGCGAGTGTCTGGAGTATGTGGTGATAATGTTGTTGTGCGAGTGTGTGGAGTATGTGGTGATAATGTTGTTGTGCGAGTGTCTGGAGTATGTGGTGATAATGTTGTGGTGCGAGTGTGTGGAGTATGTGGTGATAATGTTGTGGTGCGAGTGTGTGGAGTATGTGGTGATAATGTTGTGGTGCGAGTGTGTGCAGTATGTGGTGATAATGTTGTTGTGCGAGTGTGTGGAGTATGTGGTGATAATGTTGTTGTGCGAGTGTCTGGAGTATGTGGTGATAATGTTGTTGTGCGAGTGTGTGGAGTATGTGGTGATAATGTTGTGGTGCGAGTGTGTGGGAGTATGTGGTGATAATGTTGTTGTGCGAGTGTCTGGAGTATGTGGTGATAATGTTGTTGTGCGAGTGTCTGGAGTATGTGGTGATAATGTTGTGGTGCGAGTGTGTGGAGTATGTGGTGATAATGTTGTTGTGCGAGTGTCTGGAGTATGTGGTGATAATGTTGTGGTGCGAGTGTCTGGAGTATGTGGTGATAATGTTGTTGTGCGAGTGTCTGGAGTATGTGGTGATAATGTTGTTGTGCGAGTGTCTGGAGTATGTGGTGATAATGTTGTTGTGCGAGTGTCTGGAGTATGTGGTGATAATGTTGTTGTGCGAGTGTGTGGAGTATGTGGTGATAATGTTGTGGTGCGAGTGTGTGGAGTATGTGGTGATAATGTTGTTGTGCGAGTGTCTGGAGTATGTGGTGATAATGTTGTTGTGCGAGTGTCTGGAGTATGTGGTGATAATGTTGTTGTGCGAGTGTCTGGAGTATGTGGTGATAATGTTGTGGTGCGAGTGTGTGGAGTATGTGGTGATAATGTTGTTGTGCGAGTGTCTGGAGTATGTGGTGATAATGTTGTTGTGCGAGTGTCTGGAGTATGTGGTGATAATGTTGTGGTGCGAGTGTGTGGAGTATGTGGTGATAATGTTGTTGTGCGAGTGTCTGGAGTATGTGGTGATAATGTTGTGGTGCGAGTGTCTGGAGTATGTGGTGATAATGTTGTTGTGCGAGTGTCTGGAGTATGTGGTGATAATGTTGTTGTGCGAGTGTCTGGAGTATGTGGTGATAATGTTGTTGTGCGAGTGTCTGGAGTATGTGGTGATAATGTTGTTGTGCGAGTGTGTGGAGTATGTGGTGATAATGTTGTGGTGCGAGTGTGTGGAGTATGTGGTGATAATGTTGTTGTGCGAGTGTCTGGAGTATGTGGTGATAATGTTGTTGTGCGAGTGTCTGGAGTATGTGGTGATAATGTTGTTGTGCGAGTGTCTGGAGTATGTGGTGATAATGTTGTTGTGCGAGTGTCTGGGGTATGTGGTGATAATGTTGTGGTGCGAGTGTGTGGAGTATGTGGTGATAATGTTGTTGTGCGAGTGTCTGGAGTATGTGGTGATAATGTTGTTGTGCGAGTGTCTGGAGTATGTGGTGATAATGTTGTGTTGCGAGTGTGTGGAGTATGTGGTGATAATGTTGTGGTGCGAGTGTGTGGAGTATGTGGTGATAATGTTGTGCGAGTGTCTGGAGTATGTGGTGATAATGTTGTTGTGCGAGTGTCTGGAGTATGTGGTGATAATGTTGTTGTGCGAGTGTCTGGAGTATGTGGTGATAATGTTGTTGTGCGAGTGTGTGGAGTATGTGGTGATAATGTTGTTGTGCGAGTGTCTGGAGTATGTGGTGATAATGTTGTGGTGCGAGTGTGTGGAGTATGTGGTGATAATGTTGTGGTGCGAGTGTGTGGAGTATGTGGTGATAATGTTGTGGTGCGAGTGTGTGCAGTATGTGGTGATAATGTTGTTGTGCGAGTGTGTGGAGTATGTGGTGATAATGTTGTTGTGCGAGTGTCTGGAGTATGTGGTGATAATGTTGTTGTGCGAGTGTGTGGAGTATGTGGTGATAATGTTGTGGTGCGAGTGTGTGGAGTATGTGGTGATAATGTTGTTGTGCGAGTGTCTGGAGTATGTGGTGATAATGTTGTTGTGCGAGTGTCTGGAGTATGTGGTGATAATGTTGTGGTGCGAGTGTGTGGAGTATGTGGTGATAATGTTGTTGTGCGAGTGTCTGGAGTATGTGGTGATAATGTTGTGGTGCGAGTGTCTGGAGTATGTGGTGATAATGTTGTTGTGCGAGTGTCTGGAGTATGTGGTGATAATGTTGTTGTGCGAGTGTCTGGAGTATGTGGTGATAATGTTGTTGTGCGAGTGTCTGGAGTATGTGGTGATAATGTTGTTGTGCGAGTGTGTGGAGTATGTGGTGATAATGTTGTGGTGCGAGTGTGTGGAGTATGTGGTGATAATGTTGTTGTGCGAGTGTCTGGAGTATGTGGTGATAATGTTGTTGTGCGAGTGTCTGGAGTATGTGGTGATAATGTTGTTGTGCGAGTGTCTGGAGTATGTGGTGATAATGTTGTTGTGCGAGTGTCTGGGGTATGTGGTGATAATGTTGTGGTGCGAGTGTGTGGAGTATGTGGTGATAATGTTGTGCGAGTGTCTGGAGTATGTGGTGATAATGTTGTTGTGCGAGTGTCTGGAGTATGTGGTGATAATGTTGTTGTGCGAGTGTCTGGAGTATGTGGTGATAATGTTGTTGTGCGAGTGTGTGGAGTATGTGGTGATAATGTTGTTGTGCGAGTGTCTGGAGTATGTGGTGATAATGTTGTTGTGCGAGTGTCTGGAGTATGTGGTGATAATGTTGTTGTGCGAGTGTCTGGAGTATGTGGTGATAATGTTGTTGTGCGAGTGTCTGGAGTATGTGGTGATAATGTTGTGGTGCGAGTGTGTGGAGTATGTGGTGATAATGTTGTTGTGCGAGTGTCTGGAGTATGTGGTGATAATGTTGTTGTGCGAGTGTCTGGAGTATGTGGTGATAATGTTGTTGTGCGAGTGTCTGGAGTATGTGGTGATAATGTTGTGGTGCGAGTGTGTGGAGTATGTGGTGATAATGTTGTGGTGCGAGTGTGTGGAGTATGTGGTGATAATGTTGTTGTGCGAGTGTCTGGAGTATGTGGTGATAATGTTGTGGTGCGAGTGTCTGGAGTATGTGGTGATAATGTTGTTGTGCGAGTGTCTGGAGTATGTGGTGATAATGTTGTTGTGCGAGTGTCTGGAGTATGTGGTGATAATGTTGTTGTGCGAGTGTCTGGAGTATGTGGTGATAATGTTGTTGTGCGAGTGTGTGGAGTATGTGGTGATAATGTTGTGGTGCGAGTGTCTGGAGTATGTGGTGATAATGTTGTTGTGCGAGTGTCTGGAGTATGTGGTGATAATGTTGTTGTGCGAGTGTGTGGAGTATGTGGTGATAATGTTGTTGTGCGAGTGTCTGGAGTATGTGGTGATAATGTTGTGGTGCGAGTGTGTGGAGTATGTGGTGATAATGTTGTGGTGCGAGTGTGTGGAGTATGTGGTGATAATGTTGTTGTGCGAGTGTCTGGAGTATGTGGTGATAATGTTGTTGTGCGAGTGTGTGGAGTATGTGGTGATAATGTTGTGGTGCGAGTGTGTGGAGTATGTGGTGATAATGTTGTGCGAGTGTCTGGAGTATGTGGTGATAATGTTGTTGTGCGAGTGTCTGGAGTATGTGGTGATAATGTTGTTGTGCGAGTGTCTGGAGTATGTGGTGATAATGTTGTTGTGCGAGTGTGTGGAGTATGTGGTGATAATGTTGTTGTGCGAGTGTCTGGAGTATGTGGTGATAATGTTGTGGTGCGAGTGTGTGGAGTATGTGGTGATAATGTTGTGGTGCGAGTGTGTGGAGTATGTGGTGATAATGTTGTGGTGCGAGTGTGTGGAGTATGTGGTGATACTGTTGTGGTGCGAGTGTGTGCTTTATGTGGTGATAATGTTGTTGTGCGAGTGTCTGGAGTATGTGGTGATAATGTTGTGGTGCGAGTGTGTGGAGTATGTGGTGATAATGTTGATGTGCGAGTGTCTTGAGTATGTGGTGATAATGTTGTTGTGCGAGTGTCTGGAGTATGTGGTGATAATGTTGTTGTGCGAGTGTGTGGAGTATGTGGTGATAATGTTGTGGTGCGAGTGTGTGGAGTATGTGGTGATAATGTTGTTGTGCGAGTGTCTGGAGTATGTGGTGATAATGTTGTTGTGCGAGTGTCTGGAGTATGTGGTGATAATGTTGTTGTGCGAGTGTCTGGAGTATGTGGTGATAATGTTGTTGTGCGAGTGTCTGGGGTATGTGGTGATAATGTTGTGGTGCGAGTGTGTGGAGTATGTGGTGATAATGTTGTTGTGCGAGTGTCTGGAGTATGTGGTGATAATGTTGTTGTGCGAGTGTCTGGAGTATGTGGTGATAATGTTGTGTTGCGAGTGTGTGGAGTATGTGGTGATAATGTTGTGGTGCGAGTGTGTGGAGTATGTGGTGATAATGTTGTGCGAGTGTCTGGAGTATGTGGTGATAATGTTGTTGTGCGAGTGTCTGGAGTATGTGGTGATAATGTTGTTGTGCGAGTGTCTGGAGTATGTGGTGATAATGTTGTTGTGCGAGTGTGTGGAGTATGTGGTGATAATGTTGTTGTGCGAGTGTCTGGAGTATGTGGTGATAATGTTGTGGTGCGAGTGTGTGGAGTATGTGGTGATAATGTTGTGGTGCGAGTGTGTGGAGTATGTGGTGATAATGTTGTGGTGCGAGTGTGTGCAGTATGTGGTGATAATGTTGTTGTGCGAGTGTGTGGAGTATGTGGTGATAATGTTGTTGTGCGAGTGTCTGGAGTATGTGGTGATAATGTTGTTGTGCGAGTGTGTGGAGTATGTGGTGATAATGTTGTGGTGCGAGTGTGTGGAGTATGTGGTGATAATGTTGTTGTGCGAGTGTCTGGAGTATGTGGTGATAATGTTGTTGTGCGAGTGTCTGGAGTATGTGGTGATAATGTTGTGGTGCGAGTGTGTGGAGTATGTGGTGATAATGTTGTTGTGCGAGTGTCTGGAGTATGTGGTGATAATGTTGTGGTGCGAGTGTCTGGAGTATGTGGTGATAATGTTGTTGTGCGAGTGTCTGGAGTATGTGGTGATAATGTTGTTGTGCGAGTGTCTGGAGTATGTGGTGATAATGTTGTTGTGCGAGTGTCTGGAGTATGTGGTGATAATGTTGTTGTGCGAGTGTGTGGAGTATGTGGTGATAATGTTGTGGTGCGAGTGTGTGGAGTATGTGGTGATAATGTTGTTGTGCGAGTGTCTGGAGTATGTGGTGATAATGTTGTTGTGCGAGTGTCTGGAGTATGTGGTGATAATGTTGTTGTGCGAGTGTCTGGAGTATGTGGTGATAATGTTGTTGTGCGAGTGTCTGGGGTATGTGGTGATAATGTTGTGGTGCGAGTGTGTGGAGTATGTGGTGATAATGTTGTGCGAGTGTCTGGAGTATGTGGTGATAATGTTGTTGTGCGAGTGTCTGGAGTATGTGGTGATAATGTTGTTGTGCGAGTGTCTGGAGTATGTGGTGATAATGTTGTTGTGCGAGTGTGTGGAGTATGTGGTGATAATGTTGTTGTGCGAGTGTCTGGAGTATGTGGTGATAATGTTGTTGTGCGAGTGTCTGGAGTATGTGGTGATAATGTTGTTGTGCGAGTGTCTGGAGTATGTGGTGATAATGTTGTTGTGCGAGTGTGTGGAGTATGTGGTGATAATGTTGTGGTGCGAGTGTGTGGAGTATGTGGTGATAATGTTGTGCGAGTGTCTGGAGTATGTGGTGATAATGTTGTTGTGCGAGTGTCTGGAGTATGTGGTGATAATGTTGTTGTGCGAGTGTCTGGAGTATGTGGTGATAATGTTGTTGTGCGAGTGTGTGGAGTATGTGGTGATAATGTTGTTGTGCGAGTGTCTGGAGTATGTGGTGATAATGTTGTGGTGCGAGTGTGTGGAGTATGTGGTGATAATGTTGTGGTGCGAGTGTGTGGAGTATGTGGTGATAATGTTGTGGTGCGAGTGTGTGCAGTATGTGGTGATAATGTTGTGGTGCGAGTGTGTGGAGTATGTGGTGATAATGTTGTTGTGCGAGTGTCTGGAGTATGTGGTGATAATGTTGTTGTGCGAGTGTCTGGAGTATGTGGTGATAATGTTGTTGTGCGAGTGTCTGGAGTATGTGGTGATAATGTTGTTGTGCGAGTGTGTGGAGTATGTGGTGATAATGTTGTGGTGCGAGTGTGTGGAGTATGTGGTGATAATGTTGTGCGAGTGTCTGGAGTATGTGGTGATAATGTTGTTGTGCGAGTGTCTGGAGTATGTGGTGATAATGTTGTTGTGCGAGTGTCTGGAGTATGTGGTGATAATGTTGTTGTGCGAGTGTGTGGAGTATGTGGTGATAATGTTGTTGTGCGAGTGTCTGGAGTATGTGGTGATAATGTTGTGGTGCGAGTGTGTGGAGTATGTGGTGATAATGTTGTGGTGCGAGTGTGTGGAGTATGTGGTGATAATGTTGTGGTGCGAGTGTGTGCAGTATGTGGTGATACTGTTGTGGTGCGAGTGTGTGCTTTATGTGATGATAATGTTGTTGTGCAGTGTCTGGAGTATGTGGTGATAATGTTGTGGTGCGAGTGTGTGGAGTATGTGGTGATAATGTTGATGTGCGAGTGTCTTGAGTATGTGGTGATAATGTTGTTGTGCGAGTGTCTGGGGTATGTGGTGATAATGTTGTGCGAGTGTGTGGAGTATGTGGTGATAATGTTGTGGTGCGAGTGTGTGGAGTATGTGGTGATAATGTTGTTGTGCGAGTGTCTGGAGTATGTGGTGATAATGTTGTTGTGCGAGTGTCTGGAGTATGTAGTGATAATGTTGTTGTGCGAGTGTCTGGAGTATGTGGTGATAATGTTGTGGTGCGAGTGTCTGGAGTTTGTGGTGATAATGTTGTGGTGCGAGTGTGTGGAGTATGTGGTGATAATGTTGTGGTGCGAGTGTCTGGAGTATGTGGTGATAATGTTGTTGTGCGAGTGTCTGGAGTATGTGGTGATAATGTTGTGTTGCGAGTGTGTGGGTATGTGGTGATAATGTTGTGGTGCGAGTGTGTAGAGTATGTGGTGATAATGTTGTGCGAGTGTCTTGAGTATGTGGTGATAATGTTGTTGTGCGAGTGTCTGGAGTATGTGGTGATAATGTTGTTGTGCGAGTGTCTGGAGTATGTGGTGATAATGTTGTTGTGCGAGTGTGTGGAGTATGTGGTGATAATGTTGTTGTGCAGGTGTCTGGAGTATGGTGATAATGTTGTGGTGCGAGTGTCTGGAGTATGTGGTGATAATGTTGTGGTGCGAGTGTGTGGGTATGTGGTGATAATGTTGTGGTGCGAGTGTGTGCAGTATGTGGTGATAATGTTGTTGTGCGAGTGTCTGGAGTATGTGGTGATAATGTTGTTGTGCGAGTGTCTGGAGTATGTGGTGATAATGTTGTTGTGCGAGTGTGTGGAGTATGTGGTGATAATGTTGTGGTGCGAGTGTGTGGAGTATGTGGTGATAATGTTGTTGTGCGAGTGTCTGGAGTATGTGGTGATAATGTTGTTGTGCGAGTGTCTGGAGTATGTGGTGATAATGTTGTGGTGCGAGTGTGTGGAGTATGTGGTGATAATGTTGTTGTGCGAGTGTCTGGAGTATGGGTGATAATGTTGTGTTTGATGTCTGGGTGGGTGATGCGAGTGTCTGGGTATGGGTGATAATGTTGTTGTGCGAGTGTCTGGAGTATGTGGTGATAATGTTGTTGTGCGAGTGTCTGGAGTATGTGGTGATAATGTTGTTGTGCGAGTGTGGAGTATGTGGTGATGTATTTTGTGATGCGAGTGTGTGGAGTATGTGGTGATAGTATGTTGTTGTGCGAGTGTCTGGAGTATGTGGTGATAATGTTGTTGTGCGAGTGTCTGGAGTATGTGGTGATAATGTTGTGGTGCGGTGTCTGGAGTATGTGATAATGTTGTTTATTGCGAGTGTCTGGGGTATGTGGTGATAATGTTGTTGTGCGAGTATTAGTGGGTATGTGGTGATAATGTTGTGCAAAGTGCTCTCTGGGTATGGTGATAATGTTGTTGTGCGAGTGTCTGGAGTATGAAGTGATAATGTTGTTGTGCAGGTGTCTGGGAACATGTGGTGATAATGTTGTTGTGCGAGTGTGGGTATGTGGTGATAATGTTGTTTGTAATATCGGGTATGCGGTGATAATGTTGTTGTGCGAGTGTCTGGAGTATGTGGATAATGTTGTTGTGCGAGTACTGGGTATCTTTGGTGATAATGTTGTTGTACTTTGAGTGTGTGGAACATGTGGTGATAATGGTGCGAGTGTGGAGTATGTGGTGATAATGTTGTGCGAGTGTCTGAATATGTGTTGATAATGTTGTTGTGCGGGGAGTGTCATAGGTATGTTTGGTATGATAATCTTCATTATTTGCGAGTGTCTGGAGTATGTGGTGATAATGTTGTTGTGCAGTGTGGCTGGAGTATGTGAGAATAATGTTGTTGTTGGTGAATCTGGAGTGTGCCAGATGTCATGTGTGGTGCAGTGTGGAGTATGTGGTGATGTGTTATTGTGGTGCGAGTGTGTGTGGGTGTGGTGATAATGTTGTGGTGCAGGTGTCTGGAGTATGTGGTGATAATGTTGGGTGCGGGGAGTGTGTGGTGTATGGGTGATAATGTTGTTATGCGAGTGTCTGGAGTATGTGGTGATAATGTTGTTGTGCGGTGTTGGTTGTAGTGTCTGGAGTATGTGGTGATAATGTTGCTGTGCGAGTGTGGTTTTTTTGAGTTGGGTGGTGTGTTGTGGGTGTTGGAGTAAGGTGATGTGTTTTGTGGGTATTGGAGTTGAATATATTTTTTTTTGAGTATGTGGTGATAATGTTGTTGTGCAGTGTCTGGAGTATGTGGGTGATAATGTTGGGTGCGAGTGTGTAGAGTATGTGGTGATATAATGTTGTGGTGCGAGTGTGTGGAGTAAGGTGGTGATAATGTTGTGGTGCGAGTGTGTGCAGTACGTGGTGGTACTGTTGTGGTGCGAGTGTGCTTTATGTGGTGATGATAATGTTGTTGTACGGTATGGAGTATACGGTGATAATGTTGTGGTGCAGAATATTGTGGGTATCTTTAGTGATAATGTTGATGTGCAGGTAATGCTTGAGTATGTGGTGATAATGTTGTTATTTGCGAGTGTGCAGTGTATTGGTGTAATGTTGTGGTGCAGTGTGCTGATTATGCTGGTGATAATATTGTTGTGCAAATTAATCTGGGTAATAATGGTGCAATAATGTTGGTGCAGGTGGTAATGGGTATATGGTATATGTTGTGTGCGAGTGTCTGGGTGTAATGATGAAATCAAATAATTGTGGTGCGAAGAATTATGCAGGTATGTGGTGATATGTTATTTGTTGTGCGGTGTCTAGAGTATGTGGTGATAATGTTGTTTGGCGTGCGAGTGTCTAAGGTATGTGGTGATAATGTTATTGTGCGAGTATCTGAACGTAATGATGATATGTTGTTGTGCGAGTGTGTATGGAGTATGTGGTGATATTAATGTTGTGAATTTTGGTGTGTGGGTATATGGTGATATAATATTGTTTGTGCGATATCTAGATATGTGAAGTAATGTTGTTGTGCAGAGTGTCACAAATTGCTCTTGCAGTAATGTTGTGTTTGTGCGAGTGTGTGAGTATGTGGTGATAATATTTATTTTGTACGATGTCTAGGGTATGTGGTGATATTGTGATTTGAGTGTGTGGAGTATGAAACGATAATGTTGTGCAGTGTCCTGGGTATGGTGATAATGTTGTTGTGCAGTGTCTGGAACATGTGGTATGATAATGTTGTTTGTGCAGAGTGTCTGGAGTATGTGGTGATAATGTTGTTGTGCGAGAGTGTGTGGGTATGAGTACGATGTTGTTGTGCGAGTGTCTGGAGTATGTGGTGATAATGTTGTTATTGGCGCGAGTGTCTGGAGTATGTGGTGATATGTTGTGGTGCGAGTGTGTGGAGTATGTGGTGATA
>JAGDYQ010000063.1:470945-476398 GCA_021962125.1 Bulinus truncatus | reverse complement strand
CTCATGTCATGGTGTCCAATGTCAAAATGCAGGGGCCTCCCCAAAGAGGCAAATTCCCCCCCCCCCCCAAATTCCTAGGTTCGGCACTGCTGGAGCCCCTATGCTCACAAAAATAAGATAAACAAATCATGTACAATAACATTTGATTTTGAGATAGTATGGACCTCTCCCATCCCGCAGGCTCGTAGTCTCTGACTATCGTAAGTATGCCCCCCCCCCACCTTTGCAATCGGCCCTGTCCTATGCCAGCACGACCCTGATCTGCAAATACCTGTGGGTGTTTGTTTGTGTGTGTGTGTGTGTTAATACACTTGAGCGTGTGTGGTGACCGTAACAGCTGTGTATGTGTGTGTGTGTGGTGTGTGTGTGTGTGTGTGTAAGAGTGACTCAGATTGCACATCAATCGTAAACCAGTACACTCACATGACCTGTCTGTCATGTGATTATTGACACTTCCGCCATCTTGGCGTGTGATGAACCCTGGAGATGGAAGGTTGAAGGTCAGCTCACACCCCAACCGCTGCTTTGATGTTGTTGTTTACTCGGACACTAATATGACTCCTTCCCCCACCCCAAACACACACACACACACACACACACACAACAAATATAAACGACTGCATTCGGTGCAATTAGTAGATCACAATCATCTCTCGTTCGTGTGTACCTTGAACTGTTCGCCACATTCAAATTGATCATTTAGTTAGTATACATACCATGCCCAATGAAAATCTCTTCAGCTGTTGTTGTTGTTTTTATCAAAATGGAGACAGAGGCATACCTAGGGTGGGAGGGGGAGGTCCAAATTCGAAAAGTCTCCCTGGGTCCCAGCTTAAGGAGGGGGGCCCACAGATTTATTTTTACATTAACTATTAACTGCATTATTTCATGTCATAATGTCGAATGTCAAAAATGCAGGGGCCCCCAAAGAGGCCAACCCCCACGGGCCCCCAAATCCCTAGGTTCGGCCCTGAATGCAGTAAATATTAGCGAGGGGTGGATTCAAAATTATATTATTTATTTTCTTTATATATATAAATATATATATGTAAACAACATTTATTCAGGGGGGGGGGGGAGGGGTAGTACATTTTTCATAATTTCACTCAAATTGCAGTACCGTCTCATTGGGTGATAGGGTGGGGGGGGTCAATACGAACACATGTTAGGGGCCTGTTATCAGAAGTGCCCCATTTTGGTGTATAATTTCCGGGGACCCCATGGGGGGTGTGAACATGATTGCCTTTGGGTGCAGAATCAGCTTAATTTAAACTCAATCTGCAAACGTATCCTACAGATAGTGGTATATCATACAGATAGTGGTATATCCTACAGATAGTGGTATTGTTGTTATTTTGTACCATGACCTGATTAATTTTTTGCAAACACATTTGATATATCTAGTTATATAAGTCAGGAGACTTACACACACACAAAACAACCAACGTTCACTTCAAATGATAATAATTACATTCATTTTTTATTTGTAAATAACCTCTTATTCAAAATGCCTGTAGCATCTCAGGGTGTTTGCACACTCATACACATACACACACACACAAACACAGATGATGTTTCATATATTCTTCACTCAGGCAATGTAATCATTTTAAAACACACAGACACAGAGAAAGCTAAGAAAACAATTTCATTTTACATTTAGAGTTCTCGTTCTTTACTAGTACAAGTTCACCAAAGTGTTGTCTGCTATTTTTAGACCGACCGATATTTCCCGAAAAAAAATGACCAAGTTACGAAGTCCATCGTGGAAACTCCCTGTGGTGGCTTTGTTATTTTTTTAAAACAGTAATATATTATTATTATTATTGACGTTCACATTGTTATTGGCCAAGTGCAAGTACTATTCTGTGCAAGACTAAGATGAATTATGTATGGACAGGCGAGGAAGGCACTAGTTGCTGAACAATAGTTGCCACAATTCAGGGTCTTCTTAACAACTGAGCAGCATTAGGGCGTGCTGGCCCCGGGGTGAACTGGTGTGTTGTGCGCCCAATGATCAGGGCTGCCGCAATTCGTGGGGGGGGGGGGTCATTGAACACTTTTCAATAGGGGTCCAATACTTGTGAGGGGGGGAGGGGCTGTGCTTTTCGAATTATTGTTTTTTTTTAGCTTTGCTGCAAAATTGAGGAAAGTGTGACAGAGGGGCCCCGTTGTCATAGTTTTTTTTCAGGGGACCCATTCTTGACCCATTCTTGGCCGCGGCCCTGCTTCAACTCAACCACTCAAATGATTGAAATACGAATAATCGATTAGCTTGCTCCCCTCCCCCCACCCCCAACATCCTTTTCAGTACTCGTGGGTTCTCTATTGGTACCTGTGCATCACGACGGTCCTGTCTCAAATGTATAATGTATGAGCTGTAGTCAGGACCGTCGAAAGAAAAAAAAAACTCACCCTTTCCACCCCCTGCATTTTTTACATTGGACACCACGACATGAGATAATGTACTTAATATTTTTGCCCCCTCCCCCTCAAGCTGGGACCCGTGGGGGGGGACTTTCGAATCGGGACACCCCCCCCCTTCCAGCCTTTCCTAGTTACGCCTCTGGTAATACATATGGGTTTGTAGTATGGTGCTACATAAACGAATCACACACATTGTGTGTACTCTAAAGCGAAGCAGATGTTGTGAATGTGAAGGTTGTTAACCTTCCTCCGTGACCTGACAAGACAGAGAGATTAAGGGGGGAGGATGGAATGGGAGCGATATCAAGGTTGCACCTTTCAAATCAACACTGCCTTTGCACCCACTGAGCTATATACAGTCGATTCCGCTTAATTGGGACACATCGGGACCGATGCTTTTTGTCCCAATTAAGCGGCTGCCCCAATTAAACATACACATTTACTATTGGCTTCTTGGTTTGGTTTCTTTGAGATTTGTCCCAAATAAGCGGCTGTCCCAATTAAGCGGTGTCCCAATTAAGCGGAATCCACTGTATTTAAAATATAGAGGCCAGTGCTTCCACTGAAGAATTCTCTTTTGTTCTTTCACTCCACACATTAAAAAAAAAACGCGTCAGCCATCATGCGCCGATTGTGTTGTTAGTAACAAAATAAACCCACGTTTGTTTTGTTTTTTTAAATGGAAGTATTCTGCTTAAGTCGGGGACGTAATTTACACAAATTGGGGAAGGGTAGGTAGCAATACAATGCCTCCACCAGGCATTATCAAGGAAGAGGGGAGGTATTTTGCAACGGGACTCATTAAGCTTGAGTAAGGGAGGTGCATGGGAGGCCCCAATGCGTTCGATAATTTTTATACTGCTACGAATATATTTCTACAGACCACTGGACTGTATTATACCTGGGACAACTCACATCTTATTTCATCCTATGGTCATTATGGACGAATGTGTCCATCTTGGTCCGGCAGACTGCTTAGCCATTAAGTTCATAAACCCCTCATTGTAACCGTTACATACCGCATCCAATCATGAGCCAAATGTGACATTACCGCAACAAATCATGAGCCAAAGGTGACATTACCGCAACCAATCATGAGCCAAAGGTTACATACTGCATCCAATCATGAGCCAAAGGTGACAGAAAGGGAAACAACAACATGTCATTAAATCGTGTATATATATATATATATATATATATATATATATATATATATATATATATATATATAATATTCTCTGCAATACACTTCTTTAAAAATATGAGAGACATAAAATAAACTTTCTACTTGTGTGTTGACCCCTGAACCCGGATTTTTTCCTCCTCTTTGACTACCACCCCCACCCATCCATGTCACTTAAAAGCTGGTAATTGTATTCAAATAATAAATAAATTTAGTTAGAATTTTTTTTTACTTCCGGCACGCCCCCCCCCCCCTATTCAGCATACACACAGTGAGCCCGCCGAGCGTGTGTGTGTGTGTTTACTTGTGTAGTCAGAAGGAATCTGGTGTGTCGGCGTTGGTGGGGGGGGGGGGGGGGAGTGGTGAAGAAGAAGACCGGTTGTCCAGGCTAAACTTGAGTACGTTTTTGTGTTTTGTTTGTTCTGTTATACGGGTGCGCGTCTTTTAAAAAATCAACAATGGAATACTGAATTAACAATAGGCACGTTTAATTCTTCTAATCGACGCCATTATGCTCACGTCACGTCACAGCCACATACTCTCTAATCTATATCATCAACATTGATCTAGTAATGCCATCCCACATTACGTCACAACAACATAGCAACAGCCACATACTTTCTAATCTATATCATTAACATTGATCTAGTAATGCCATCACAGATTACGTCACAGCAACATAGCAACAGCCACATACTCTCTAATCTATATCATTAACATTGATCTAGTAATGTCATCACAGATTACGTCACAGCAACATAGCAACAGCCATATACTCTCTAATCTATATCATTAGCATTGATCTAGTAATATCAGACATACCAGTCATTTCTGGCCCGGTCAGCATCCTAACCATACCAACTAACCAGACTCCCAAAAAAAATTAACCGCTTAAGGCATCCATTTACGTGAACTTATCCCAGTAATGGTGTCTCCTAAAAGCTGTCAGATGTGATAACACCCCCTGTCTGCTAATTAATAAGCGTGGGATATAAATATGGCAATCAGTTTAATGAAAATGCGTTTCATCATCTGTCTCTCTCATCTGATCGTGGTATCGATTTCACAGGTTTCCAATTCTAGTGCCACTACGATGACTTATGTTTCAATGCTGTTGGTACTCGGTAGATCGTATAGGCTTTGATTCTAATGATATTCGATACATTTCATATGCTTCGATTCCAATTATATTAGTTAGACTTAACGAATTCGATTTATGTGATACATATTATAAGGCTTCGATTCCAATGTTACTCGTATGTTCTCATCTTTATTTTTAATAAGTTTCCATTCTGTCTCGCGCTGCACAGTTCAGTTGACATTACCCAAGTCTCGACTATCTCTCGTCCAGGTAAAACCTGGCGCAAAATGTCACCTGGATAACCTTTTGGACAATCTTGTTTACATTTAGATAGCATGTTCATCTTATACTTCCGTTTGGGCCACCAACGTGTAACAAAAGTAAACATTTAATAAGTTAACTCTTTTTGTTTTACGTCTGGAAAGTATTGTGACTTAATTAATCCATTCTGGAATTAATAGACCAGTACATAGAAAAAGATTATTTTCTACATAGGACGGGACCCAATCGCCTACTTTGTTGGGGGCCAAACTACCGCCTTCTTTGGAAGGGCCCCCAACCGCCTACTTTGTTAGGGCCAAACCACCGCCTTCTTTGGAAGGGCCTCAACTGCCTTCTTTA
The DNA here is from genome assembly GCA_021962125.1 of Bulinus truncatus. Taxonomy (NCBI): domain Eukaryota; kingdom Metazoa; phylum Mollusca; class Gastropoda; family Planorbidae; genus Bulinus; species Bulinus truncatus. The sequence continues at coordinate 471,086 of JAGDYQ010000063.1, read as the reverse complement.
TATGGGGCCCAACCTCCGCCTTCTTTGGAAGGGCTCCAGCTTTTTTATACCGGGCACAACCACCGCCTTCTTCGGAGGGGCCCCAACCACATTGTTTTACAGGGCCCAACCACCTAGTTTTCTTTCTTCGTCCCTGGTATG
>JAGDYQ010000063.1:450945-463445 GCA_021962125.1 Bulinus truncatus | reverse complement strand
GGGTTTCTGTACCAATTGCATACGTATTAATTGATTTATTTTTATTCACTAAGCACCAGTGGCGTTACTAAAATGGGGGCGCTGATGGGGGGGTCTATCAGGGGCGCCGAGAGCCAACACGGGCCCCAGGGCATGACATCATTGCGGGCCCCTTAATAAACAATACGTCGTGAAAAAAATTGACATGGTCGGGGCGGCCGGGCCTCCTTACTGATGCGGGCCCCCTGGCAATGACCCCCCCTTCCCCCCCTCCTCTCGGCGTGCCTGGGGTCTATAACATATGCATACGTATGAACTTATTAATTTCCATTCACTTTGCACCAGCGGCGTAACTAGTAAGAAGGCGGATGGGGTTACGCATTTCACCCTTGGTGGTCTTTACTGGGACGGCAGGTTTAACACTGAAGTATATTTTGGTCCTTTTTTATTTTTTGCCCTCCACGGGGGAGGGGGGGCCCAAATAACGCCGGTTACGCCACTACCGTGCACCCACACTAACTGTTTCACCTTTCGCTGTCGTCATTAAATAACTCCGTTATTTTTGGGTTGTCTCCCCATTGACTGGTATAATCATTATCTCATTCAGTTGTTGTTGTTTATCAGTGACACTTACAAGAGTTCATTGACATTTATCTACACGGCGATTAGCTCCGCTGGACCTAACAAGTGCCTGGAGGCTGGAGACCCGGGGGTGGGGTAGGGGGGGAGAGGGGCTGACATTTGTTGCAGCATCATGATGCAAAAAGTAGATGTAGCCACTTTTGTATGTGGCAATCATTTTAAAGTAAACCGTTCTGATGCGCTTAAATATTACATAAATAGATAGATAGATAGATAGATAGATAGATAGATAGATAGACAGACAGATAGATAGATAGATAGATAGATAGATAGATAGATAGATAGATAGATAGATAGATAGATAGATAGATAGATAGATAGATAGATAGATAGATAGATAGATAGATAGATAGATAGATAGATAGATAGATAGATAGATAGATAGATAGATAGATAGATAGATAGATAGATAGATAGATAGATAGATAGATACTAGATCAAAGATACTAGATCGGGCACTAGTTATAATGGAATCATTCTCGTCTATCCGCAAGGTGTATTTAATACATAACACTTCACATCTTACTGTGCTATAATATCTTTTAACATTTGACGCCTGCAGATAACCTTTGTAACTGTTAGATAACTTAATGACTCTTGACAGATAACAAGACATGACTTGTTCATACCTCAAAATATCAAACTGTCTTTGTAATTAAATTATCGTTTTACCCGAACAGTTTAGGCGCAGCGTACGGGGAAGCATTGGGTTCGAAACCGTGCCATTATTTATTATGGTGTCATAATATATTTAGAACTTGTTTTAACTACACAATATACCAATATTAAATACACAATGTACCGATATTAACTACAAAATGTATCGATATTGATTACACAATCTACCGATATTAACTACACAATGTACAGATATTAAATACTCAGCATACTCCCACATACTCTCATAGACTCCCACATACTCCCATAGGCTTCCAATACTCCCACATACTCCCTTAGACTCCCACATACTCCCACTTACTCCCACATACTCCCATAGACTTCCACATACTCCCATAGACTCCCACATACTCCCATAGACTTCCACATACTCCCATAGACTCCCACATACTCCCATATACTCCCACATACTCCAATAGACTTCCACAGAATCCCATAGACTCTCACATACTCCCATAAACACCCACATACTCCCATAGACTTCCACATACTCCCATAGACTTCCACATACTCCCATAGACTTCCACATACTCCCATATACTCCCACATACTCCCATATACTCCCAAATACTCCCATAGACTTCCACAGAATCCCATAGACTCTCACATACTCCCATAAACACCCACATACTCCTATAGACTCCCACGTACTCCCAGGTACTCCCATAGATACCCACGTTCTCCCGATAGACTCCTACATCTCCCACATACTCCCATAGACACCCACGTACTCCAATAGACACCCACATACTCCCATAGACACCCACGTACTCCTATAGATACCCACGTACTCTCGATAGACTCCTACATCTCCCACATACTCCCATATACTCCCACATACTCCCACATACTCCCATACACTCCCCACATACTCCCATACACTCCCACATACTCCCATACACTCCCACATACTCCCATACACTCCCACATACTCCCATACACTCCCACATACCCCCATACACTTCCACATACTCCCTACATTCCCACAACTCCCACATACTCCCATAGACTCCCACAACTCCCACAACTTCCACATACTCCCACACACTCCCACAACTCCCACATACTCCCATACACTCCCACATACTCCCATACACTCCAACATACTCCCATACACTCCCACAACTCCCACATACTCCCATACACTCCCACATACTCCCATACACTCCCACATACTCCCACACACTACCACATACTCCCATACACTCCCACATACTCCCACACACTCCCACAACTCCCACATACTCCCATACACTCCCACAACTCTCACATACTGCCATACACTCCCACATACTCCCATACACTCCCACAACTCCCACATACTCCCATAAACTCCCACATACTCCCATACACTCCCACATACTCCCATACACTCCAACATACTCCCATACACTCCCACAACTCTCACATACTGCCATACACTCCCACATACTCCCATACACTCCCACAACTCCCACATACTCCCATACACTCCCACATACTCCCATACACTCCCACAACTCCCACATACTCCCATACACTCCCACAACTCCCACATACTCCCACAACTCCCACAACTCCCACTTACTCCCATATACTCCCACATACTCCCACACACTCCCACAACTCCCACATACTCCCATACACTCCCACAACTCCCACATACTCCCACACACCCCCAAAACTCCCACATACTCCCATACACTCCCACATACTCCCATACACTCCCACATACTCCCACTTACTTCCATAGATTCCCACATACTCCCATACACTCCCACATACTCCCACTTACTTCCACAGATTCCCACATACTCCCATACACTCCCACATACTCCCACATACTCCCATACACTCCCACATACTCCCATACACTCCCACATACTCCCATACACTCCCACATACTCCCATACACTCCCACATAATCCCATAGACTCTCACATACTCCCATAAACACCCACGTACTTCCATAGATACCCACGTACTCTCGATAGACTCCTACATCTCCCACATACTCCCATATACTCCCACATACTCCCACATACTCCCATACACTCCCCACATACTCCCATACACTCCCACATACTCCCATACACTCCCACATACTCCCATACACTCCCACATACTCCCATACACTTCCACATACTCCCTACATTCCCACAACTCCCACATACTCCCATAGACACCCACAACTCCCACAACTTCCACATACTCCAATACACTCCCACATACTCCCATACACTCCCACATACTCCCATACACTCCCACATACTCCCACACACTCCCACATACTCCCACACACTCCCACAACTCCCACATACTCCCATACACTCCCACAACTCCCACATACTCCCACACACTCCCACAACTCCCACATACTCCCATATACTCCCACATACTCCCACACACTCCCACAACTCCCACATACTCCCATACACTCCCACAACTGCCACATACTCCCACACACCCCCACAACTCCCACATACTCCCATACACTCCCACATACTCCCATACACTCCCACATACTCCCATACACTCGCACATACTCCCATACACTCCCACTTACTCCCACTTACTTCCATAGATTCCCACATACTCCCATACACTCCCACATACTCCCATACACTCCCACATACTCCCATACACTCCCACATACTCCCATACGCTCCCACATACTCCCACTTACTTCCACAGATTCCCACATACTCCCATACACTCCCACATACTCCCACTTACTTCCATAGATTCCCACATACTCCCATACACTCCCACATACTCCCATACACTCCCACATACTCCCATACACTCCCACATACTCCCATACGCTCCCACATACTCCCACTTACTTCCACAGATTCCCACATACTCCCATACACTCCCACATACTCCCACTTACTTCCATAGATTCCCACATACTCCCATACACTCCCACATACTCCCACTTACTTCCATAGATTCTCACATACTCCCATACACTCCCACATACTCCCATACACTCCCACATACTCCCATACACTCCCACATACTCTCATACACTCCCACATACTCCCATACACTCCCACATACTCCCATACACTCCCACATATTCCCACATACTCCCATACACTCCCACATACTCCCACTTACTTCCATAGATTCCCACATACTCCCATACACTCCCACATACTCCCATACACTCCCACATACTCCCATACACTCCCACATACTCCCACTTACTTCCATAGATTCCCACATACTCCCATACACTCCCACATACTCCCACTACTTCCACAGATTCCCACATACTCCCATACACTCCCACATACTCCCAATTACTTCCATAGATTCCCACATACTCCCATACACTCCCACATACTCCCATACACTCCCACATACTCCCATACACTCCCACATACTCCCACTTACTTCCACAGATTCCCACATACTCCCATACACTCCCACATACTCCCATACACTCCCACATACTCCCATACACTCCCACATACTCTCATACACTCCCACATACTCCCATACACTCCCACATACTCCCATACACTCCCACATATTCCCACATACTCCCATACACTCCCACATACTCCCACTTACTTCCATAGATTCCCACATACTCCCATACACTCCCACATACTCCCATACACTCCCACATACTCCCATACACTCCCACATACTCCCACTTACTTCCATAGATTCCCACATACTCCCATACACTCCCACATACTCCCACTACTTCCACAGATTCCCACATACTCCCATACACTCCCACATACTCCCAATTACTTCCATAGATTCCCACATACTCCCATACACTCCCACATACTCCCATACACTCCCACATACTCCCATACACTCCCACATACTCCCACTTACTTCCACAGATTCCCACATACTCCCATACACTCCCACATACTCCCACTTACTTCCATAGATTCCCACATACTCCCATACACTCCCACATACTCCCATACACTCCCACATACTCCCACTTACTTACTTCCATAGATTCCCACATACTCCCACTTACTTCCATAGATTCCCACATACTCCCACTTACTTCCATAGATTCCCACATACTCCCACTTACTTCCATAGATTCCCACATATTCCCAAATAAACTACACAATGCACCGATATTAACTACACAATGTACCGATATTAAATACACAATGTACCCATATCAATGACATAATGTACCCATATTAAGATTGTAATGCTAATAACAAATTAGTCTCTCTTATTGAAACAATATTATAGACTTTAAAATTAGTTTAGAATGAAATATTTAACAGTGCGGTAGAAACATTAAAGATGAAATACTTAAAGCTTTCCGCTCCCCCCTTGATTTTCGATCCCACCCCTCCTTAACCGGGAAAAGCATTTCTACTATTCTCCATCTTTGCTTGTCACACTTAGGCCGAATCCTCCCCATTTTTCACAGGCGTGACGTAATTCTTTGAGCTGCTGCCCATGTTGAAATATATGAATATATTTAGTTGTTGTTTTGATGGATTCAATCCAGGTGGCATAACTCCAGCCAACTATGCTATTGTCTCGCAGTACATTGAAAATGTGTGATTGTGTCTCCATGGTTACCGCGTTCAAATTTCAACCCTCGACATTACAGAGTAAATAAAAATAGTCAATGTCGTAGCCACCCCCATTCCCGTGCCAATAGACGCCGTCCCCCCTGGCAGGTGCCCCCTCCCCCCCACCCCTAACGCACACACGTTGCTCCACTTAAGACCCAACTGGAAAATGTTCCATTATACACAATGTCAAATGACACGGCTTTTTGGAAAATGGTGAGTTTATTACCTCTTCAATACGTGATATGGGGCAACAGTCGGGAAAATCTCAGGTCCCTGACAAACGATGACTAATGGAGCCCCTCTATCCCCCAATTCTAATAATTTTCTAAAGTGACGCACCTTTCGCACCACGCCTTCCCAATTTTGACCTGAGGCCCGGGAGAGGCGTTCTCGTTTTTGCCCAACCCTTGCGACAGTCATGGAGTAATGTTTAAGAACAATGTTTATCAGAATATCACATAATAGATTGCTACGTTATCAATTAACTATTTATATAATACACACTGTATACGTGCTGAAGCCAAAAGGGTTTCCAAAATGAATTACGTTTGGCTCATTAACATACAAATTGGCAACATTGTTTAAAGTTCACCAAGGAATGGACCGTGCATAATCCCGTACAAATCGGTACGAAGATTTGCAATGCTTGCTTGCGCGCGTATGTGTGTGTGTGTTTGTGTGTGTTTTCGTCTAACGCTGATAACGTTTGCCAGATACCAGCATACATTGTCATGTCCTGGGTCAAGAGAACCCCGCGCTGTCTCCGTCAGCCTGCAGCCGTTAAGTCAGTACAACAGGTGTTAAAGAGTCAACTGGTGCACCCATAGGTACCTGTTTTGTTCAGCGGTTCTCAAAACGGCTTGTAAAGTGGCTATAGAGTCTCAGTTAAGGTTGTTGGGTAACATGGGGACAGCGGAAGTCTGTACGTAAATAAAGTAAACAGATACGATGGTTGGCTTGATGGTAGTTCTAGAATTGGAGTTGTGTCTCTGTGCGGCACAGTACTATTCCAACAATAACGGTCGGTGTGTATCGTTATTTCGTTAGAGACAGCATACAGTCATGTACATGAATGATGTCACAACTTAATGGCGTCCACCATGCAAAATATGTTCAGCATGCCCTGTCACGCCGGCCCTGCATTGCAATACTGAGGCACCACGGGAGATGCAGCGGGGACCTGAAATATCCATTGGTCCTTACTGGAGATCAAACTCACTGGGAACTGCGGTTTTGCTACTATGCAGCCGTCCTTCCCTTGTTTTTTTCATTGCAATCTCGACGATGTTTAATGCATTCAGCAACATTCAGCAATATTCGGCAAAATTCAGCAACATTCAGCGATATTCAGCAACATTCAGCAATATTCAGCAACAGTTAGCAATATTCAGCAACATTCAGCAATATTCAGCAACATTCAGCAATATTCAGCAACATTCAGCAATATCCGGCAATGTTTCTGTTCGTCAGTTTTTGTTTAACTGTTGTGCTCTTAATATCTTATTTTTATCTAGTCGCCTTTATTATTGTAACATGACCTATATAATGTAGGTTTTTTTTTCACTCGACAGCGCACTTTGTGTTCAAACGGAAACATCGATTTCCCCCCACTCCCCCCACCCTCCGTGACGGAGTATGTGCATAGGACACGCCCACCAAAGAAGAGGAGAACGGCAAAGGCGGCAGGGACGGCGGGGCCACCATGGGCTACGACCCTGACAAAACAGCCGCAGCCGAGCAGAGGCAGCAGCTGCTGGAGAAAAAGAAGAAGGGCGTCGCGCCGGTCAAAGGTCAGGTCAAAGGTAAAGCAAATGGAGCCAGGAAACAGAGAAAGAGGAGGGACTCCGAGGATTCTCAGGTAAGCTGAAAGCAACCCCCCCCCCCACACATACACACCACTCCTTCTTGACTTCCTTTGCCCATAGGCTGTCCGCGTCTGGTTTTAATGACCGCTCTGGGCAGTGCCGTAACTAGGTGGAATTGGGAGGGGTGGTGTCCATCGAGAGCAACTTTTGTAATCACGCCACTGGCTCGGATAACAGTAAAAAAAAGTGGCCTTAACCTAGCGGGCAAACGGGGCAGAGTTCATCTGTTTCTTTAACCTCGGCATATGAAGAGATTTTTTGTGGTTAGCACAACGCCCAGCCGGCCAGCCGCCTTTACTTCTCCAATTTAAGTCAGGTAAACATTTAAAGCTGGGCGGAGTTGTGGGACGACTTTGAAACAAATTTCACCTGGAAAAATTTCCCATGGTTCTCACCGACGATCGATCCCAGGACTCTCAGGTCGACAGTCGAGTATCTACACAACTCGTCACTGATCTATTGCGTTTAAAATGTCAGAATGTGTCTGCGGGTAATTGTATCCAAGGGCTCACAAAAGGCTAGAACCGGCCTCTAAATTCTATGATTCTGTAAGTGTCGCTGTAAGATGAAAAAACATATCGGGCAAGTGTACACTTAGATCCCCACCAACAATAACAGGGATACCTTGTGTATTGCTCCCATTTCATCCCGAGCAAAGCTGAGTTTGTCACACAAAAGAACCCAAGTAGGTGACTGGACGAGCTGGGATTTAAACTCGTGACCTGCACCAAGCAGATCGGGTTGACAACCAAAGCGAATCGTCCCCAGTCTTCCCATTTAGCATTAACCATGGGCTATAACTTGTTAATGATCTATCAGTGAATTATTTCCCCTTGGTATTTGGATACAGACACAGTTTAAAAACAAACAACAACAAAGACAACTGTAAGTTTTTTTCCCGTTATGTTTCATCGGACCAATCAAATTCATTGTTAAATAGTCTCAATAAAGAGAAACAATAAATACCTACTTCTTACACTGAATGTTTCGGAATCATTTCACAAATGTCTGTTATATAGGTTAGTGAGAAGGTGTCGTCAGTTATCACAAAGTGTAAGGACCGGTAACTTCCCTTCTAAACCCCAGCGATCAATTGCACTCTGGTCATCTTTGACCTCCCAGGAAACACTGTGAATCGCATTCATTGTTCAGTAGTTGTTTAGTGATCCGAGACGGCAGCAGACCAGCGTTAGCCAGTGGTCAGTTTGGAGTTTGGTGAAATCATTAAATCTTTTAAATTGTTAGACCGAAGGACGGGCGAGCAGTAGGTCAGGCATGTAAACAGAATCAGACGAACGGACAAACACTGAAACGGATGGATGATCCTCCATCCAGACAGACGAATAGCCGGACAGGTTGTATTATCGGATTAACAGAAATAGACTGACACTTTCTATGGATGTCGCTCTTCTGCTGGCAGATTATTTACTGAAACCTGCCCAATACATTTGCATTGTAAACCTTTTGCCATTTTTTCATTTTACTAAACGCCTCTAACAGCTAAAACGTTAAAATCTCTCTTATTTCTTAATGTGTCTTCCAACTAATGAGGTCGTCAAGGGGGTCCGGGATCTTAAGGGATTTGACGCCATTTTTTCCAACAAGCCCACTTTAATTTAAGCCTTAGTAATCTTAAATGATAATTTTTATTTTTAAAAAATGTCACAAATGAACATAAACCCTATAGATTTCTTTTTACTCTCTCTCTCTCTCTCTCTGCTAGAAAAATTCAACAACATACTCCAAGCAGTAGTTTATTTACTCTAGCATACACAGCTGCTCGTCATCCGGGTCCACGGTTGACTGACGTCCTGAAAACCGGGCACTTCTGCGTGAGCGAATCCGCGTGGCACAATTTTCCGGCTCAAGAATGCCATCACAAGTTGACAATTAAATTGTCCCCCTTTAGATTTTCATTTTGATAATTTGCAGACCACATAACTCTTTGACAAAAGTGGAGTGATGTCCCTACATTTTATGAGCGTTTTAAGACCATTCCTCATGGGATAAAGAAGAGGGAATCTTACCACAGATTTAGATATTATACAGATAGTGCACCGCTATTTAAATTGACTTCGATTATTGGCTTTAAAAAATGTTCTGGCATTGTTGTGTATTGAGTTCTCACATTAGATATTACGTAAGCTATATGTTGATTAAAACCTCTAAGGTAAAGCCAGCTGCGTAGCTATGGGTGGTTTATGTCGAACTTAACATTTTTTTTGGCACAGAATTTTGTCCCGGGGGGTGACACTAAGGGCTACTTACACTACTGGGCAAATCTTCAATCATTTGGTCATCTAAAGCCTCAAATCATAATCATAGCCTCAATGATCTTACGTTACAACGCTTCAAGCATGGTACATGTTATTTTTTACTTGATGGTTTCTTTCAGCTAACAGCTTCATGTACTATTATGTCTCCCTTCCGTCCGCAGGTGTCCCTAGAGAGTATAGAAGACTACATCCCGACCCCGCCTACAGCGGTGGCTGGGGTGGGTCATCGTTGGGGCCTCCAATCATCTGCAGCACCTCATAGTGGACGGCATCGGCTACAGCTTCGGAGTTTTTCTCTCGGAATTCGTTGAGAGCTTTCAAGGTCAGTGGATGTACAAATCTGGTGGTCAGTGCGTACCGTTTAGAGAGTTTGCAGAACATTTTTAGTTGTACTCATACATCAGGGCCGTCTTATCAGCATCATGGGGCCCGGGCGAACCAGTGTCTTGGGGCCCCTAAAACTATTACTCAACAGTTTTAAATAAAAATTATCAATCATCATGTGGCTCCGGGCACACCAGTGTCTTGGGACCCCTAAAACTATTAATCAAATATTAAAATAAAAATTATCAATTATCATGGGGTCCCCCTATGATAGTGGACCCCATTACACGTACCCAGATAGACCCATGCATTAAGACGTCTTAAGATACCCATAAAAGGATGAGGTATTATTTCTCGGCCCATTATCGTAAAGAGCTCATTTTAGGAGACCTAATCGATTATTCCCAATATGTCTTATAAAACCACCATTTATAAAGTCAGAATTCAATAGACGGTTTCAGATGTTCTGGGCCCCTTACTTGTTTGGGAGGGTGGGGAGCTGGCTGTGCATGCGTTAATGTCCCATCACTTCGGCCTTGCCCTACGTAGCCCTAATAAAAACTAAACAATAATTCCTTTATTTACTATGAACATCATTCCCATGCCAAGTTTAATTATATTCATTTGAAAGCTTAATGCCTCCTTTTATGGTGGCCACCGTGCTAGTCAGGAATAATCGATGCTGCACTTGTTTTGTTTCGTTAATTTTAAAGAACGCTACATGTTGATTTTCTTTTTCTTTTTTATTCCCTTTGAAAAAAAAAAATCGAGTCAAAATAACGAGCTTACCTGATCGATCATTGGTTAGCTCATCAGACATACACCAGTGAACCCGCGTGTTTTTTCTTACTGCTTCAACAACGAAGAGTCCTTTCCTTGCTTTCCAGTACATACATACTATACATTGTATTCAGTTCCTAGTGGGATTCGATTGGGATCCATTGAAGTACCACATTGGGGCGCATGTGTGGTGTGCAGCTAAACAAGCCAAGGGCGGATTATTTATTTATGATAGCTCGGGGCCCCCATTAGGCGCGGGGACTTATGTCACTTCTAGTGACCTAGTTGGAACTGGCCTGCTGATGGGCCTGCATACAATTATCATTTCAACGTGAGCTGTGGCTGACTTACTACTTATCAACGATACTTGTTATTATGGGTCTGTCTAAACACTGCCGTCGCTAGAAAGCAAACACGCCCCCCCCCCCAGTTGGATTTATTGTTTATGGTGTACTCTTTCGAATGCTTTAAAGTGGTGGGGGTGGCTAGCATGTCACTGTGACTAAACTAAGATGTATGCTGTTTATACCTCTGCAGGAACCAAAGAGTAAAGTGTCATTGGTCGGTTCATTGCTGTGTGGTACATACCTCTTTGCTGGTGAGTAACACTGTCTGCAGGGGCGGATCTAGACAACTTTGACCGGGGGGGGGGGGCTGACTGTCTGGTGTCCTGTGTCTGTGTGTGTGTGTGTGTGTCCTGCTTCATAATGTGTCCATCTTTATTCTTCTTAATGTCTCCTACATCATTGTGTCTCCAGCTTCGTTTTGAATGTGTCCAACATGATTATGTGTCCTTCCACATTCATTATGTGTCTGTCTTCATTCTGAAGGTTTCCCCGACACCACTTCCTGCTTCATTCTGAATGGGTGATCTGAGTGTCTTCTGTGATATACCCCAAAGCCGTAGCCCGGGGGGGGGGCTGCAGCCACCCCCCCCCCCCAAAATAAATAAAAATTTTATTGCTGATAGTAACCCATTAAAAATTGACAAAAAAAAATCCTGGCTACGGTCTTGATATACTCATTGTGTCTTATCAAAAAACATCAAGTGTCTTTCGAAATTCTGAACAGTGTGTCCTTTGACCTTCTGAATGAGTCGTATGTTTTTTTTTTCTTGTGAACATTCTTTGTAAAGAACTTGAATCTTATTATCTAGGTTATAGGTGCGAGTTTCCCCCTTCTGCCGTGTGACCTGCGTTGAGTGCGTAGTCGTACTGTGTAGAGGTTACGGCCAGTATGCGATGTCCTGCCAGTGTGCATTGGCTGGTCTAGCAAGCTTGTGGCAGTGTTACATTGGCCAACATTGAATATCGAACACTGGCCGTAACATCTTTCGGCCTATTATGTGACTGTACATTTTATTTTAATATCAGTAAGTTGACGGCCTTAAATGC
>JAGDYQ010000063.1:341372-450445 GCA_021962125.1 Bulinus truncatus | reverse complement strand
ATCAACCATGTTGGACGATTCTGGAACAAGTTGTTGTATCAACCATGTTGGACGATTCTGGAACAAGTTGTTGTATCAACCATGTTGGACAATTCTGGAACAAGTTGTTGTATTAACCATGTTGGACGATTCTGGAACAAGTTGTTGTATCAACCATGTTGGACGATTCTGGAACAAGTTGTTGTATCAACCATGTTGGACAATTCTGGAACAAGTTGTTGTATTAACCATGTTGGACGATTCTGGAACAAGTTGTTGTATCAACCATGTTGGACGATTCTGGAACAAGTTGTTGTATCAACCATGTTGGACGATTCTGGAACAAGTTGTTGTATTAACCATGTTGGACGATTCTGGAACAAGTTGTTGTATCAACCATGTTGGACAATTCTGGAACAAGTTGTTGTATTAACCATGTTGGACGATTCTGGAACAAGTTGTTGTATCAACCATGTTGGACGATTCTGGAACAAGTTGTTGTATTAACCATGTTGGACGATTCTGGAACAAGTTGTTGTATCAACCATGTTGGACGATTCTGGAACAAGTTGTTGTATCAACCATGTTGGACGATTCTGGAACAAGTTGTTGTATCAACCATGTTGGACAATTCTGGAACAAGTTGTTGTATTAACCATGTTGGACGATTCTGGAACAAGTTGTTGTATCAACCATGTTGGACGATTCTGGAACAAGTTGTTGTATCAACCATGTTGGACGATTCTGGAACAAGTTGTTGTATCAACCATGTTGGACAATTCTGGAACAAGTTGTTGTATTAACCATGTTGGACGATTCTGGAACAAGTTGTTGTATCAACCATGTTGGACGATTCTGGAACAAGTTGTTGTATCAACCATGTTGGACAATTCTGGAACAAGTTGTTGTATTAACCATGTTGGACGATTCTGGAACAAGTTGTTGTATCAACCATGTTGGACGATTCTGGAACAAGTTGTTGTATCAACCATGTTGGACGATTCTGGAACAAGTTGTTGTATCAACCATGTTGGACAATTCTGGAACAAGTTGTTGTATTAACCATGTTGGACGATTCTGGAACAAGTTGTTGTATCAACCATGTTGGACGATTCTGGAACAAGTTGTTGTATCAACCATGTTGGACAATTCTGGAACAAGTTGTTGTATCAACCATGTTGGACGATTCTGGAACAAGTTGTTGTATCAACCATGTTGGACGATTCTGGAACAAGTTGTTGTATCAACCATGTTGGACGATTCTGGAACAAGTTGTTGTATCAACCATGTTGGACGATTCTGGAACAAGTTGTTGTATCAACCATGTTGGACAATTCTGGAACAAGTTGTTGTATTAACCATGTTGGACGATTCTGGAACAAGTTGTTGTATCAACCATGTTGGACGATTCTGGAACAAGTTGTTGTATCAACCATGTTGGACGATTCTGGAACAAGTTGTTGTATCAACCATGTTGGACAATTCTGGAACAAGTTGTTGTATTAACCATGTTGGACGATTCTGGAACAAGTTGTTGTATCAACCATGTTGGACGATTCTGGAACAAGTTGTTGTATCAACCATGTTGGACGATTCTGGAACAAGTTGTTGTATCAACCATGTTGGACAATTCTGGAACAAGTTGTTGTATTAACCATGTTGGACGATTCTGGAACAAGTTGTTGTATCAACCATGTTGGACGATTCTGGAACAAGTTGTTGTATCAACCATGTTGGACGATTCTGGAACAAGTTGTTGTATCAACCATGTTGGACAATTCTGGAACAAGTTGTTGTATTAACCATGTTGGACGATTCTGGAACAAGTTGTTGTATCAACCATGTTGGACGATTCTGGAACAAGTTGTTGTATCAACCATGTTGGACGATTCTGGAACAAGTTGTTGTATCAACCATGTTGGACGATTCTGGAACAAGTTGTTGTATCAACCATGTTGGACGATTCTGGAACAAGTTGTTGTATCAACCATGTTGGACGATTCTGGAACAAGTTGTTGTATCAACCATGTTGGACGATTCTGGAACAAGTTGTTGTATTAACCATGTTGGACGATTCTGGAACAAGTTGTTGTATCAACCATGTTGGACGATTCTGGAACAAGTTGTTGTATCAACCATGTTGGACGATTCTGGAACAAGTTGTTGTATCAACCATGTTGGACAATTCTGGAACAAGTTGTTGTATTAACCATGTTGGACGATTCTGGAACAAGTTGTTGTATCAACCATGTTGGACGATTCTGGAACAAGTTGTTGTATCAACCATGTTGGACGATTCTGGAACAAGTTGTTGTATCAACCATGTTGGACAATTCTGGAACAAGTTGTTGTATTAACCATGTTGGACGATTCTGGAACAAGTTGTTGTATCAACCATGTTGGACGATTCTGGAACAAGTTGTTGTATCAACCATGTTGGACGATTCTGGAACAAGTTGTTGTATCAACCATGTTGGACAATTCTGGAACAAGTTGTTGTATTAACCATGTTGGACGATTCTGGAACAAGTTGTTGTATCAACCATGTTGGACGATTCTGGAACAAGTTGTTGTATCAACCATGTTGGACAATTCTGGAACAAGTTGTTGTATTAACCATGTTGGACGATTCTGGAACAAGTTGTTGTATCAACCATGTTGGACAATTCTGGAACAAGTTGTTGTATTAACCATGTTGGACGATTCTGGAACAAGTTGTTGTATCAACCATGTTGGACGATTCTGGAACAAGTTGTTGTATTAACCATGTTGGACGATTCTGGAACAAGTTGTTGTATCAACCATGTTGGACGATTCTGGAACAAGTTGTTGTATCAACCATGTTGGACGATTCTGGAACAAGTTGTTGTATCAACCATGTTGGACGATTCTGGAACAAGTTGTTGTATCAACCATGTTGGACAATTCTGGAACAAGTTGTTGTATTAACCATGTTGGACGATTCTGGAACAAGTTGTTGTATCAACCATGTTGGACGATTCTGGAACAAGTTGTTGTATCAACCATGTTGGACAATTCTGGAACAAGTTGTTGTATTAACCATGTTGGACGATTCTGGAACAAGTTGTTGTATCAACCATGTTGGACGATTCTGGAACAAGTTGTTGTATCAACCATGTTGGACGATTCTGGAACAAGTTGTTGTATCAACCATGTTGGACAATTCTGGAACAAGTTGTTGTATTAACCATGTTGGACGATTCTGGAACAAGTTGTTGTATCAACCATGTTGGACGATTCTGGAACAAGTTGTTGTATCAACCATGTTGGACAATTCTGGAACAAGTTGTTGTATCAACCATGTTGGACGATTCTGGAACAAGTTGTTGTATCAACCATGTTGGACGATTCTGGAACAAGTTGTTGTATCAACCATGTTGGACGATTCTGGAACAAGTTGTTGTATCAACCATGTTGGACGATTCTGGAACAAGTTGTTGTATCAACCATGTTGGACAATTCTGGAACAAGTTGTTGTATTAACCATGTTGGACGATTCTGGAACAAGTTGTTGTATCAACCATGTTGGACGATTCTGGAACAAGTTGTTGTATCAACCATGTTGGACGATTCTGGAACAAGTTGTTGTATCAACCATGTTGGACAATTCTGGAACAAGTTGTTGTATTAACCATGTTGGACGATTCTGGAACAAGTTGTTGTATCAACCATGTTGGACGATTCTGGAACAAGTTGTTGTATCAACCATGTTGGACGATTCTGGAACAAGTTGTTGTATCAACCATGTTGGACAATTCTGGAACAAGTTGTTGTATTAACCATGTTGGACGATTCTGGAACAAGTTGTTGTATCAACCATGTTGGACGATTCTGGAACAAGTTGTTGTATCAACCATGTTGGACGATTCTGGAACAAGTTGTTGTATCAACCATGTTGGACGATTCTGGAACAAGTTGTTGTATCAACCATGTTGGACGATTCTGGAACAAGTTGTTGTATCAACCATGTTGGACGATTCTGGAACAAGTTGTTGTATCAACCATGTTGGACAATTCTGGAACAAGTTGTTGTATTAACCATGTTGGACGATTCTGGAACAAGTTGTTGTATCAACCATGTTGGACGATTCTGGAACAAGTTGTTGTATCAACCATGTTGGACGATTCTGGAACAAGTTGTTGTATCAACCATGTTGGACAATTCTGGAACAAGTTGTTGTATTAACCATGTTGGACGATTCTGGAACAAGTTGTTGTATCAACCATGTTGGACGATTCTGGAACAAGTTGTTGTATCAACCATGTTGGACAATTCTGGAACAAGTTGTTGTATTAACCATGTTGGACGATTCTGGAACAAGTTGTTGTATCAACCATGTTGGACAATTCTGGAACAAGTTGTTGTATTAACCATGTTGGACGATTCTGGAACAAGTTGTTGTATCAACCATGTTGGACGATTCTGGAACAAGTTGTTGTATTAACCATGTTGGACGATTCTGGAACAAGTTGTTGTATCAACCATGTTGGACGATTCTGGAACAAGTTGTTGTATCAACCATGTTGGACGATTCTGGAACAAGTTGTTGTATCAACCATGTTGGACGATTCTGGAACAAGTTGTTGTATCAACCATGTTGGACAATTCTGGAACAAGTTGTTGTATTAACCATGTTGGACGATTCTGGAACAAGTTGTTGTATCAACCATGTTGGACGATTCTGGAACAAGTTGTTGTATCAACCATGTTGGACAATTCTGGAACAAGTTGTTGTATTAACCATGTTGGACGATTCTGGAACAAGTTGTTGTATCAACCATGTTGGACGATTCTGGAACAAGTTGTTGTATCAACCATGTTGGACGATTCTGGAACAAGTTGTTGTATCAACCATGTTGGACAATTCTGGAACAAGTTGTTGTATTAACCATGTTGGACGATTCTGGAACAAGTTGTTGTATCAACCATGTTGGACGATTCTGGAACAAGTTGTTGTATCAACCATGTTGGACAATTCTGGAACAAGTTGTTGTATCAACCATGTTGGACGATTCTGGAACAAGTTGTTGTATCAACCATGTTGGACGATTCTGGAACAAGTTGTTGTATCAACCATGTTGGACGATTCTGGAACAAGTTGTTGTATCAACCATGTTGGACGATTCTGGAACAAGTTGTTGTATCAACCATGTTGGACAATTCTGGAACAAGTTGTTGTATTAACCATGTTGGACGATTCTGGAACAAGTTGTTGTATCAACCATGTTGGACGATTCTGGAACAAGTTGTTGTATCAACCATGTTGGACGATTCTGGAACAAGTTGTTGTATCAACCATGTTGGACAATTCTGGAACAAGTTGTTGTATTAACCATGTTGGACGATTCTGGAACAAGTTGTTGTATCAACCATGTTGGACGATTCTGGAACAAGTTGTTGTATCAACCATGTTGGACGATTCTGGAACAAGTTGTTGTATCAACCATGTTGGACAATTCTGGAACAAGTTGTTGTATTAACCATGTTGGACGATTCTGGAACAAGTTGTTGTATCAACCATGTTGGACGATTCTGGAACAAGTTGTTGTATCAACCATGTTGGACGATTCTGGAACAAGTTGTTGTATCAACCATGTTGGACAATTCTGGAACAAGTTGTTGTATTAACCATGTTGGACGATTCTGGAACAAGTTGTTGTATCAACCATGTTGGACGATTCTGGAACAAGTTGTTGTATCAACCATGTTGGACGATTCTGGAACAAGTTGTTGTATCAACCATGTTGGACGATTCTGGAACAAGTTGTTGTATCAACCATGTTGGACGATTCTGGAACAAGTTGTTGTATCAACCATGTTGGACGATTCTGGAACAAGTTGTTGTATCAACCATGTTGGACGATTCTGGAACAAGTTGTTGTATTAACCATGTTGGACGATTCTGGAACAAGTTGTTGTATCAACCATGTTGGACGATTCTGGAACAAGTTGTTGTATCAACCATGTTGGACGATTCTGGAACAAGTTGTTGTATCAACCATGTTGGACAATTCTGGAACAAGTTGTTGTATTAACCATGTTGGACGATTCTGGAACAAGTTGTTGTATCAACCATGTTGGACGATTCTGGAACAAGTTGTTGTATCAACCATGTTGGACGATTCTGGAACAAGTTGTTGTATCAACCATGTTGGACAATTCTGGAACAAGTTGTTGTATTAACCATGTTGGACGATTCTGGAACAAGTTGTTGTATCAACCATGTTGGACGATTCTGGAACAAGTTGTTGTATCAACCATGTTGGACGATTCTGGAACAAGTTGTTGTATCAACCATGTTGGACAATTCTGGAACAAGTTGTTGTATTAACCATGTTGGACGATTCTGGAACAAGTTGTTGTATCAACCATGTTGGACGATTCTGGAACAAGTTGTTGTATCAACCATGTTGGACAATTCTGGAACAAGTTGTTGTATTAACCATGTTGGACGATTCTGGAACAAGTTGTTGTATCAACCATGTTGGACAATTCTGGAACAAGTTGTTGTATTAACCATGTTGGACGATTCTGGAACAAGTTGTTGTATCAACCATGTTGGACGATTCTGGAACAAGTTGTTGTATTAACCATGTTGGACGATTCTGGAACAAGTTGTTGTATCAACCATGTTGGACGATTCTGGAACAAGTTGTTGTATCAACCATGTTGGACGATTCTGGAACAAGTTGTTGTATCAACCATGTTGGACGATTCTGGAACAAGTTGTTGTATCAACCATGTTGGACAATTCTGGAACAAGTTGTTGTATTAACCATGTTGGACGATTCTGGAACAAGTTGTTGTATCAACCATGTTGGACGATTCTGGAACAAGTTGTTGTATCAACCATGTTGGACGATTCTGGAACAAGTTGTTGTATCAACCATGTTGGACGATTCTGGAACAAGTTGTTGTATTAACCATGTTGGACGATTCTGGAACAAGTTGTTGTATCAACCATGTTGGACGATTCTGGAACAAGTTGTTGTATCAACCATGTTGGACAATTCTGGAACAAGTTGTTGTATTAACCATGTTGGACGATTCTGGAACAAGTTGTTGTATCAACCATGTTGGACGATTCTGGAACAAGTTGTTGTATCAACCATGTTGGACGATTCTGGAACAAGTTGTTGTATTAACCATGTTGGACGATTCTGGAACAAGTTGTTGTATCAACCATGTTGGACGATTCTGGAACAAGTTGTTGTATCAACCATGTTGGACGATTCTGGAACAAGTTGTTGTATCAACCATGTTGGACGATTCTGGAACAAGTTGTTGTATCAACCATGTTGGACAATTCTGGAACAAGTTGTTGTATCAACCATGTTGGACGATTCTGGAACAAGTTGTTGTATCAACCATGTTGGACGATTCTGGAACAAGTTGTTGTATCAACCATGTTGGACGATTCTGGAACAAGTTGTTGTATCAACCATGTTGGACGATTCTGGAACAAGTTGTTGTATCAACCATGTTGGACAATTCTGGAACAAGTTGTTGTATTAACCATGTTGGACGATTCTGGAACAAGTTGTTGTATCAACCATGTTGGACGATTCTGGAACAAGTTGTTGTATCAACCATGTTGGACGATTCTGGAACAAGTTGTTGTATCAACCATGTTGGACGATTCTGGAACAAGTTGTTGTATCAACCATGTTGGACGATTCTGGAACAAGTTGTTGTATCAACCATGTTGGACGATTCTGGAACAAGTTGTTGTATCAACCATGTTGGACGATTCTGGAACAAGTTGTTGTATCAACCATGTTGGACAATTCTGGAACAAGTTGTTGTATTAACCATGTTGGACGATTCTGGAACAAGTTGTTGTATCAACCATGTTGGACGATTCTGGAACAAGTTGTTGTATCAACCATGTTGGACGATTCTGGAACAAGTTGTTGTATCAACCATGTTGGACAATTCTGGAACAAGTTGTTGTATTAACCATGTTGGACGATTCTGGAACAAGTTGTTGTATCAACCATGTTGGACGATTCTGGAACAAGTTGTTGTATCAACCATGTTGGACAATTCTGGAACAAGTTGTTGTATTAACCATGTTGGACGATTCTGGAACAAGTTGTTGTATCAACCATGTTGGACAATTCTGGAACAAGTTGTTGTATCAACCATGTTGGACGATTCTGGAACAAGTTGTTGTATCAACCATGTTGGACGATTCTGGAACAAGTTGTTGTATCAACCATGTTGGACGATTCTGGAACAAGTTGTTGTATCAACCATGTTGGACGATTCTGGAACAAGTTGTTGTATCAACCATGTTGGACAATTCTGGAACAAGTTGTTGTATTAACCATGTTGGACGATTCTGGAACAAGTTGTTGTATCAACCATGTTGGACGATTCTGGAACAAGTTGTTGTATCAACCATGTTGGACGATTCTGGAACAAGTTGTTGTATCAACCATGTTGGACAATTCTGGAACAAGTTGTTGTATTAACCATGTTGGACGATTCTGGAACAAGTTGTTGTATCAACCATGTTGGACGATTCTGGAACAAGTTGTTGTATCAACCATGTTGGACGATTCTGGAACAAGTTGTTGTATCAACCATGTTGGACGATTCTGGAACAAGTTGTTGTATCAACCATGTTGGACGATTCTGGAACAAGTTGTTGTATCAACCATGTTGGACGATTCTGGAACAAGTTGTTGTATCAACCATGTTGGACATTCTGGAACAAGTTGTTGTATCAACCATGTTGGACAATTCTGGAACAAGTTGTTGTATTAACCATGTTGGACGATTCTGGAACAAGTTGTTGTATCAACCATGTTGGACGATTCTGGAACAAGTTGTTGTATCAACCATGTTGGACGATTCTGGAACAAGTTGTTGTATCAACCATGTTGGACAATTCTGGAACAAGTTGTTGTATTAACCATGTTGGACGATTCTGGAACAAGTTGTTGTATCAACCATGTTGGACGATTCTGGAACAAGTTGTTGTATCAACCATGTTGGACGATTCTGGAACAAGTTGTTGTATCAACCATGTTGGACAATTCTGGAACAAGTTGTTGTATTAACCATGTTGGACGATTCTGGAACAAGTTGTTGTATCAACCATGTTGGACGATTCTGGAACAAGTTGTTGTATCAACCATGTTGGACAATTCTGGAACAAGTTGTTGTATCAACCATGTTGGACGATTCTGGAACAAGTTGTTGTATCAACCATGTTGGACGATTCTGGAACAAGTTGTTGTATCAACCATGTTGGACGATTCTGGAACAAGTTGTTGTATCAACCATGTTGGACGATTCTGGAACAAGTTGTTGTATCAACCATGTTGGACGATTCTGGAACAAGTTGTTGTATCAACCATGTTGGACAATTCTGGAACAAGTTGTTGTATTAACCATGTTGGACGATTCTGGAACAAGTTGTTGTATCAACCATGTTGGACGATTCTGGAACAAGTTGTTGTATCAACCATGTTGGACAATTCTGGAACAAGTTGTTGTATCAACCATGTTGGACGATTCTGGAACAAGTTGTTGTATCAACCATGTTGGACGATTCTGGAACAAGTTGTTGTATCAACCATGTTGGACGATTCTGGAACAAGTTGTTGTATCAACCATGTTGGACGATTCTGGAACAAGTTGTTGTATCAACCATGTTGGACAATTCTGGAACAAGTTGTTGTATTAACCATGTTGGACGATTCTGGAACAAGTTGTTGTATCAACCATGTTGGACAATTCTGGAACAAGTTGTTGTATTAACCATGTTGGACGATTCTGGAACAAGTTGTTGTATCAACCATGTTGGACGATTCTGGAACAAGTTGTTGTATCAACCATGTTGGACAATTCTGGAACAAGTTGTTGTATCAACCATGTTGGACAATTCTGGAACAAGTTGTTGTATTAACCATGTTGGACGATTCTGGAACAAGTTGTTGTATCAACCATGTTGGACGATTCTGGAACAAGTTGTTGTATCAACCATGTTGGACAATTCTGGAACAAGTTGTTGTATTAACCATGTTGGACGATTCTGGAACAAGTTGTTGTATCAACCATGTTGGACGATTCTGGAACAAGTTGTTGTATCAACCATGTTGGACAATTCTGGAACAAGTTGTTGTATTAACTATGTTAGACAATTCTGGAACAAGTTGTTGTATTAACTATGTTAGACAATTCTGGAACAAGTTGTTTTATAATATAAAAAAGGACCTGTTCAATGTTCGATGAATCTTCAGGTTGGATAATTCAGGAAAATGTTGTATTTGCGTGAATCGGCATGTTGTATATACAAATACAGGAACTTGGTTCGGCAATCGATAAGGAGACACATGTTGGATAAATCATGGAGTAAAATGTTGGATATTTAGGGATTGCACTGGACAGGTTATGTTGGCCAATCTGACAAGAACCATTTACTGAGGTGTCATGTTTTATACAGGTGGTGGTTGAACGAGTCTATTTTATGACGCAGGTACGTATTGCATACACGGAGAAGTTACGTGTTGCATGCAAGAAGTAACGTGTTGCACACAAGAAGTAACGTGTTGCATACACGAAGAAGTTACGTGTTGCATGCAAGAAGTTACGTGTTGCACACAAGAAGTAACGTGTTGCATACACGAAGAAGTTACGTGTTGCATACAAGAAGTAACGTGTTGCACACACGAAGAAGGTTAGTGTTGCATAAATGAAGAAGTTACGTGTTGCATATATGAAGAAGTTACGTGTTGCATATATGAAGAGGTACGTGTTGCATACATGAAGAAGGTACGTGTTGCATACATGAAGGAGGTACGTGTTGCATGTGTGAAGAAGTTAACTTGTTGCTTACATGAAGAAAGAACACTTTGGAACAAACCCTTGTCTCTGTCGGACAGAAAAAAATTGGCGTTGATGGGAAATGTTAGACCAGCGATCCCCCTCCCCCCCCACCTATCCCCGCTTCCTAAAACGTGATGCCAGTCTCTTTGATTAGTGACATCAAAGAAACCCAACCATGTGTACGTCACATCACCTTGATTACCTGGATAAAGCAATTCTCTCTTTTTTTTACGTCTTCTATTTAAAAAAAAACTTTTTTGTACTCGTGAAAGTTAAACTTGAAGAAACAAATCGATACTTTATTTTGTTCAACACTTGACCCACATTCAGAGACAGATCGATACTGCGCAGTATTCGATTTCTATTTTTTCTTTATATTGATACCGATCTCATTTTCTTGTCGATGAAAAAAAACTCTGTCCACCGACTCTTTTATTCTCATTTTCTCTTCAATTTACTCTGGTATTCTCTTCAATTTACTCTGGTATTCTCTTCAATTTACTCTGGTATTCTCTTCAATTTACTCTGGTATTCTCTTCAATTTACTCTGGTATTCTCTTCAATTTACTCTGGTATTCTCTTCAATTTACTCTGGTATTCTCTTCAATTTACTCTGGTATTCTCTTCAATTTACTCTGGTATTCTCTTCAATTTACTCTGGTATTCTTTTCAATTCCCTCAATGTTACCCCCCTCCTCCCCCTTCATCCCTTCCGCTGGTTTATTTTCATAAAAGACCACGGTATTGATCTGAACTTTGACCTCAAATTGGAGTTTGACACAATGGAGACGCGAGCGGAAATGACAGTGAAAGGTGACACGAGGTCAAGGACATGTACATACATACTACCATTACACTCGCACTAATTATATATTTTGTTTACTGTTTGTTTACTGTTTGTTTATTGTTTGTTTTGTTTTGTTATGTATTTTTTTTTAACATTTGGGCAGTCCACATCCAATCTTTTCTTTTTCATAGAATATGTTCCATTGTAATATGTTTTCTTTGTATATGTTTACGTGTAATACATTCTGTGGTCCCCATTCGAAAAAAAAACAGTGACCCCCCCACCCCACCCTCCACCCCTCACCCCACCCCTTTAAAAAAAAAGTCCCAGTTGTAGAACAAATTACCGTCCATGATATTACGCCCCTGGGCAGTAAAGAAAGTAGTTCCATCGCTTCCGTGCCATTATTACGTTGACCTTATGAATGTAAACACCTTCAACAGGTTATAAATGTGAACATCTATCTAATAATATAATAGTGATTTGGGTTCTGCGTTAAATCGAAAGTAAAGAGTTATTAATACAACAGTATTCCAGTTTAAATTACTGTCATGAAAAAATATCGGATCTGCAGGAAACCAAAAATAACCTAGCCTACCGATCAAGCCTAAGGGAATATAACTCTATGCAAAGGTTTTGCAGGGTACAGCTAGTAAATGGTATAATCAGCAATGTATGAAACTCTTCACTTCAAGAGTTAGCAAAACAATGTATTAAGTTTTATTTCAACCTGTACTTGTGAAGACTTCTGTCTTTCATTTCTTTTAACCTTCAGCCGATCAGTTGTTATTGCCGTTGTTATTGTGGTTGTTATTGTTTTTCGACACGAACTAAATACTCATTTCATCTTATCCCGTTTTTTTGTTGTATTAATTCTTTACTTTAACATTTTTGTTTGTCATAATCTCCATTGATTTATTTTTAATACTCTTTTTTTTTTTGTTTCTATTTCCTTCTGTGGTTATGGTCGATGTCAGTGTTTCCCAAAGTGTGGGAACGCGTACCCCTTTGAGGTAAACGAAGAGTTTGTCTAAGGGTACGCGCTGCAACAGGACAGAGAACATCGCGTAAACATACACGGCTAAAGTGAAAACAATACAATGAGAGATAACATTGACCGTACAAAAAAAGAAAACAATAGGCAGGTTTGTTTTATTCTACTTGGGGTACACAGTCATGGGCGTATTCATGGGGGGGGGGGGGGGCAAGGGGGGAGGGGCATTTGCTCCCCCCCCCTTACATTTAAAAAAAATATCATAAAGTTGTTTTTTGCTCCCCCCCCTGGAAAAATTTCTAGCGAAGCCCATGTACACAGTATTAAGAAAATAAAAAAAAAAGGGGGGGGGGGTACACAGATGTCGAAAGTTTGAGAAACACTGGTGTATAGAATCGATGCTGCTTCATCAAGATTTGTGATTTAGGCTTTCATCTTCATATTTTACAACCAGTAATGTTGTCGGGTTTAACCCTTCTGTATTTAATAGTGCATCCACCTACCAGCCATGAGATTCAGGTTCAATTCCCAGGCTGGAACGTAAATATTTTTTTTTCATAAGATTTTAATTAGTTTCACTTTCTGTCCTAAAAACCTGGAGTTCACTTTTAAACTTGTTGTAATCTAGTGAGACTTTTGTAATTTAGTGAGACTGTTGTAATTTAGTGAGACTGTTGTACAGGAGTACACCAAGAAGTACATCCAAAAGTACACCCAAAAGTACATCCAGAAGTACACCCAGAAGTACATCTAGAATTACACCCAGAAGTACATCCAGAAGTACACCCAGAAATACAAAAAGAAATACATCCAGAAGTATATCCAGAAGTACATCAGAAGTACACCAAGAAGTACATCCACAAGTACATCCAGGAGTACATCCAGAAGTATATCCAGAATTACACCCAGAAGTACATCCAGAAGTACATCCAGAAATACACCCAGATGTACATCCAGAAGTACATCCAGAAGTACACCCAGGAGTACATCCATAAGTACACCATGAACCACATTCACAAGTAAACCCAGAAGTACACCCAGAAGTACACCCAGCAGTACACACAGCAGTACACCCAGAAGTACATCCAGAAGTACACCCAGAAGTACATCCATAAGTACACCATGAACCACATTCACAAGTAAACCCAGAAGTGCACCCAGAAGTACACCCAGGAGTACACCCAGCAGTACACCCAGAAGTACACCCAGCAGTACACCCAGCAGTACACCCAGGAGTACACCCAGCAGTACACCCAGAAGTACACCCAGCAGTACACCCAGCAGTACACCCAGGAGTACACCCAGCAGTACACACAGCAGCACACCCAGCAGTACACCCAGCAGTACACACAGCAGTACACCCAGCAGTACACCCAGCAGTACACCCAGGAGTACACCCAGCAGTACACCCAGGAGTACACACAGAAGTACACCCAGCAGTACACCCAGCAGTACACCCAGGAGTACACACAGAAATACACCCAGCAGTACACCCAGCAGTACACACAGCAGTACACACAGCAGCACACCCAGGAGTACACCCAGCAGTACACCCAGGAGTACACACAGAAGTACACCCAGCAGTACACCCAGGAGTACACCCAGCAGTACACACAACAGTACACCCAGGAGTACACCCAGAAGTACACCCAGCAGTACACCCAGGAGTACACCCAGGAGTACACCCAGCAGTACACCCAGCAGTACACCCAGCAGTACACCCAGAAGTACACCCAGAAGTACACCCAGCAGTACACCCAGAAGTACACCCAGCAGTACACCCAGGAGTACACCCAACAGTACACACAACAGTACACCCAGCAGTACACCCAGAAGTACACCCAGAAGTACACCCAGAAGTACACACAGCAGTACACACAGCAGTACACCCAGAAGTACACCCAGCAGTACACACAGCAGTACACCCAGAAGTACACCCAGCAGTACACACAGCAGTACACCCAGAAGTACCCAGCAGTACACCCAGCAGTACACCCAGAAGTACACCCAGGAGTACACCCAGCAGTACACCCAGCAGTACACACAGAAGTACACCCAGCTGTACACACAGCAGTACACCCAGAAGTACACCCAGCAGTACACCCAGCAGTACACCCAGCAGTACACCCAGGAGTACACCCAGCAGTACACACAGCAGCACACCCAGCAGTACACCCAGCAGTACACACAGCAGTACACCCAGCAGTACACCCAGCAGTACACACAGCAGTACACCCAGAAGTACACCCAGAAGTACACCCAGCAGTACACACAGCAGTACACACAGCAGTACACCCAGAAGTACACCCAGGAGTACACCCAGCAGTACACCCAGAAGTACACCCAGGAGTACACCCAGCAGTACACCCAGCAGTACACACAGAAGTACACCCAGCAGTACACACAGCAGTACACCCAGAAGTACACCCAGCAGTACACCCAGAAGTACACCCAGGAGTACACCCAGCAGTACACCCAGGAGTACACCCAGCAGTACACCCAGTAGTACACACAGAAGTACACCCAGCAGTACACCCAGAAGTACACCCAGCAGTACACCCAGAAGTACACCCAGCAGTACACACAGCAGTACACACAGAAGTACACCCAGAAGTACACCCAGAAGTACACACAGCAGTACACACAGCAGTACACCCAGAAGTACACCCAGCAGTACACACAGCAGTACACCCAGAAGTACACCCAGAAGTACACCCAGGAGTACACACAACAGTACACCCAGCAGTACACCCAGCAGTACACCCAGGAGTACACCCAACAGTACACACAACAGTACACCCAGCAGTACACACAACAGTACACCCAGCAGTACACCCAGCAGTACACACAACAGTACACCCAGCAGTACACCCAGCAGTACACCCAGCAGTACTCCCAGGAATACACCGAGAAGTACACCCAGCAGTACACACAACATAACAAACTGACCCATATCTTAAGTAGGTTCAAGTGACTATGCACATGTGCTTTATTTATGAAATACTAAAGTAAACAACTGTTCAGTCTGTTGAACATTTACAGAATTTCAATTGTTAAGTCCAGCTAGCCAGTGATCAGTGCACAGCAGTTATAATCTTGCGCCCATCTTGAACTATAGATAAGTTTTGACCATCGTTATCGCGAGGAACCAGAGCAACGCCAAGAATGTCTTTTATCACTGTGACCCCTAATATCATATCGATAGCCACGGAGTGACCACAACAGACTGACCTTACCAAGAGTTACCTTTTAAGAGGTCATCTTTCTAAACCAAATGATTGAACTTTTGACCCTCCCTTTAGTATGGCTCCATTTTTGCTCCCCAAACTTATCGACATTTATAAAAAAAATAAATAAAATAAAAGAATTAAGAAGATAATTAAAAAAAATCTTAAAATGATATCACGTTTTTATAATTGATAAACCAATAAAAAAAAAGTCAAACTACATGACACTGACATATATAATTTGACAATCGAAGCAATCAATAATCAGAGCTCTTCTTTTTACTTGCCTGTAACGCAGATCTGCTAAGATGTTCTTTAAAATTTTTAATGAAACACTCAGATATATTGTGTTTGTTGCACAGCTTTTGGTGTATACGCCTGCTATATATGGTGCAGATAGATAGATAGATAGATAGATAGATAGATAGATAGATAGATAGATAGATAGATAGATAGATAGATAGATAGATAGATAGATAGATAGATAGATAGATAGATAGATAGATAGATAGATAGATAGATAGATAGATAGATAGATAGATAGATAGATAGATAGATAGATAGATAGATAGATAGATAGATAGATAGATAGATAGATAGATAGATAGATAGATAGATAGATAGATAGATAGATAGATAGATAGATTGACGGACGGACGGACGGACGGACGGACGGACGGGCGGGCGGGCGGGCGAGCGGGCGGGCGGATGGGAGGGCGGATGGATGGTTGGATGGATGGGTGGATTGATGGATGGATGGATATATAGACACTTCTGTAAAATAAATTTCAATACAAAACGTTACACTGGCAGCTTCAATAACAAACAAAAAAATGTGATGCCGGTGTGTGTTTGTGTGTGTTTGTGTGATTTAATCTTATAAATTATTCCTGTGACAAACCTACAGGCTCAACTGACTCATATGGTATAGCTGCTCTCTCTCGCTCCTCCGTACAGAAAATAAAATGTTTTCCTTCATCTGTCCTTGAGTGGGGTGGGGCGTGCAGAGGGGATCGTAGCGTTTATCGGTACAATTTTTACGCTTGGCTTAGTATCGTGACAAACTTATAACATACGTTAGAATCTCAGCTCTACAACTTGTTAACCAACAAAACGTGACATGATCCTAAAACAGTTTACTTATAACAATTGTATCATTTGGTCTACAAACCGTATCTAAAGTCTTATGATCCGTAATGTCATAATGTACTAAATATTTAAACTACATCATGGCGGATAACCATCAATAAACAAAATCAATGTACTATTATAAATACATTCCAAAACTTTATATTAAAAAAACAAACGTTTCCTCCCACAGTAGATATAATTAATTATGACAGATTAGGCGAAACAATCCCCACTCCTTACGCACAGTTTAAAGTGACCGAAATCAAAGCCCTATTGTCAGACTTTGATGTCCGTAACGCCCCGCCCCCTATTCTCCTCCCGAGACCAAAGCACCACTGGACTCTGGTCAAACCTCCGAGTCAGGCTTTGATTGCGTAACGCCCCGCCCCCTATTCTCCTCCCGAGACCAAAGCACCACTGGACTCTGGTCAAACCTCCGAGTCAGACTTTGATGTCCGTAACGCCCCGCCCCCTATTCTCCTCCCGAGATCAAAGCACCACTGGACTCTGGTCAAACCTCCGAGTCAGGCTTTGATTGCGTAACGCCCCGCCCCCTATTCTCCTCCCGAGACCAAAGCACCACTGGACTCTGGTCAAACCTCCGAGTCAGGCTTTGATTGCGTAACGCCCCGCCCCCTATTCTCCTCCCGAGACCAAAGCACCACTGGACTCTGGTTAAACCTCCGAGTCAGGCTTTGATTGCGTAACGCCCCGCCCCTATTCTCCTCCCGAGACCAAAGCACCAGTGGACTCTGGTCAAACCTCCGAGTCAGGCTTTGATTGCGTAACGCCCCGCCCCCTATTCTCCTCCCGAGACCAAAGCACCACTGGACTCTGGTCAAACCTCCGAGTCAGGCTTTGATTGCGTAACGCCCCGCCCCCTATTCTCCTCCCGAGACCAAAGCACCACTGGACTCTGGTCAAACCTCCGAGTCAGGCTTTGATTGCGTAACGCCCCGCCCCCTATTCTCCTCCCGAGACCAAAGCACCACTGGACTCTGGTTAAACCTCCGAGTCAGGCTTTGATTGCGTAACGCCCCGCCCCCTATTCTCCTCCCGAGACCAAAGCACCAGTGGACTCTGGTCAAACCTCCGAGTCAGGCTTTGATTGCGTAACGCCCCGCCCCCTATTCTCTTCCCGAGACCAAAGCACCACTGGACTCTGGTCAAACCTCCGAGTCAGGCTTTGATTGCGTAACGCCCCGCCCCCTATTCTCCTCCCGAGACCAAAGCACCACTGGACGCAGGTCGAAACACCCCTCCCCCCCCCATCCCCACCCACCAGATCGGGGACCAGAAGTTGTTAGTTTTTAAGTCAGTGTGTTGTATTAGTGTTAGATTGGAGTTTAGACAGAGATGTAGTTATATAGATTCGGTGTTGTATTAGAGTTTGTATGAGATAGTCGTGCAGTCACGAGTAGCTTAAATAAAGTTCATTTAGTTTATATTTCAAATCAATAAGCGTTGACTTATCTGTTGATATACCTGTGTGTTTCACTGTGTGTTTATTATCTACAAAAGAGCCCGTAACATATATATATATATATATATATATATATATATATATATATATATATATATATATATATATATATATATATATATATATATGTGGTCGGGAATTCCCAATAGATTTGTCTCTTATTTTTTACCTTGTATAAGACATCCGTATTATATTTCTAATAAAGCGATAGGGAAATCCCCCAAAATATAACACATAAAATAATGATTTGTGTGTGTGTGTGTGTAGTGACTCATGAACATTACAAAAACATAAAGCCGGACAAATAGCACCACAAAGTAAAAATTGGGAATTTTCACTTGACCTGCGGAGATTGGGTCTCAATTCGGTTACTGTCCGATTTTGTGTGTGTGTGGGGTGTATGGTGTAACTGGGGGGGGGGGTGTCAGTCCAATCCCAGCGACTCACAACTGTTTCCATTAAGTCCACTGACATGGGGGACATATCCTACGAACAGGCACGTTCCTAGGCAGACTTCCTTCCAGTGTTATTTGGGGGGGGGGGCATATGGTAAAAGTATTTGTAAGGGGGGGGGCTCTTTGCACCAGATATAATGGACATTGTATTCGAAAGGGGGCTCTTTGACAGTGTGTGCTGTGGGGAGTGGAGCTAAAAAGGTTTACCTGTTTTTACGTCCACAAGAAATAGACTAGAACCTAGAACCACCCCCTCCCTCTCCTCCAACCCCCTGGCGTTAAAACTCTCTGGAATAATTCCTTTCCTCATTCTGTAATGGTCTTTGATACATATTTTTTTTGCCCCTAATGCCAGCAAATATTTATGTAGGTCTCTTTAAATGTCGTATATATATATATATTATTACTGCCTAGATTTCTCTGTATCTCATTGTCTCCTCAATAAGCACCAACATCTTTAAATCAATCAGCTTTCGTCTGGTAAAAAATACATTTTTTTTTCTAAATTACCTGGCCATGGAATATAATGTGACGCTTTTATATCTACAAGTATGTTTATATTAAACTGATTCATTTAATTTAATATGTCAGCTGCACAAGTCAGGGAAATACCCGTAAACACAAAAACATTTACCACGAATCATGTGTTTACACACACGTACACACTTACGGTCTAGTTTACAGACATCCTGTCATAGCTTCAATATGATTTCCCCTCCGCCACACCCCCCCCCCCAAAATAATGTGTAAGTGTGTATATGTGTTTTTGTGTTGTGAAGTGCAGTTACCTCCTCTTTGTACCGCATGACAGAAAGCAGTGGGCGTGTTTCCTGTTTGTTGGGTTTTTTTTTTATATTTACCCCGAACGACTTTCGGTTTAGAGATTACCAACACCTTCTTCACCCCCACACTCCTTATTCAGATGTCAGCCAAAACTCGGTTCATCAATACTCTCCAAGTGCCGAGCCAACCTTCGGTACGGTATAGAGTAGATTATGCCGTGCTAGTTTATAGCTTGGCTTGTGTTGTTATTTGCATTTTTTTTTTGGCTCTTCTTAAGACCCCCCTCCCCTTTCCCCCCCATTTGTTCCCTTTCAAACACAGACTTTACAATTAAATATGTGTACAAATGCGTAATTATAGACATTTCATTCATTGTGTTATCCATGTGATATCAGTAAACTCTTTTGATACAAGATATCGAACCATTTCCCCATCAAAATGTTATTATCAGAGACATGATCAAAGTATCAAAGGTAAAGGCTGCTGTTTTTGTTTTCCATGATGTAATCCAGTGTTTTTATTTACGACTTTTGAGTTTTAGCCTCGAACCCATAACTCTAATTCGATGTTGAATTCTATTTAGGATTCTCTCATAATATTTTTTTACAAAGTATAATCGTGAGACCCATAACAAAGCACAGGGAGTCTCCTAAAAAGTCTATTTAATTCCCCCATTCCTTATGTTTTTTTTTTTTATTTATCATTAAATAATCTTCAGTTATAAGATCAATGTGGATCCCTTCCCCCCCCCCTTTCCCATTCATATGAGTCGGATGACATCATCCACATCCACATCCACACGATGCCACACGTCACCACACTGGCCGCATAAAGGACAAATAAAAAAAATGTATATAAATATTAACGCGGGTGGTGGACATGTGGGTCGATTGAGGACAGGGAGGGGGGGGCGGTGGGTGAGTGGGGGGGTGGGGGGCGGAGAGGTGAATCTTCTATTTATAGCTCACCCCCCCCCCTTCTCTTAATGATACTGGTAGATCCAGGTTGGTTAGTATGTTTGCTTTGTGGTATGTTTTGTTGTTTACGTCATAACACAATCGATGATGAAACAACAAGTTCGGTAATTTGTTCGTATTTTTAGAGCATTTTCGAAAAAAAATGCTCTATTGTCCCCGTTTTGTCTGTCTGTCTGTCCGTCTACACCCTAGATCTCAACAACCATAAGTCCTAGACCCATGATGTATATATCATTTTGTAGGTCTTGGCCTGCCAAGAAATGACTTTTTTCCATTTCGCGATCTGACCTCTCAGGGCCGTAAAAGGGGCCTTAGTACCGTTTTTTTTTTACTATATAAGCTATATTAATAAAGGAGCGCTATATCTCAGCAACTATAAGTCCTAGACCCATGATGTATATATCATTTTGTAGGTCTTGGCCTGCCATGTGTACATCAAAAGTTCATTTTGCGATAGGACCTCTGAGGGCCGGGCTTCATGGCTCCTAAGGGGCTTATATATTATATATACACCTTGTACGTTCAATAACCCGTTCATTTGGTGCGAAATACTGCAGCACGTAGTTTCACCAAGATTTATTAAGAAACTCATCAAATGAAATAGTAAGCTTGTGTTCTGAGTTTAATTGAAAGTATCAGAGCTATGCAACAATTAAAGGAGTTTTTGGACGATTAAATGACTATAATTTCGAATGTTTTCAATTATGAGTCCTATTTCAGTAACCACAAACCACTTGTAGTTAGATTTAAGAGACAATCATTTTTTTTTCAAATATAAAGAAACGTCTTTATAATTTTTTTTTTACAATTATATGCATTACGCAATTGAATTTATAAACATTTCCAAAATCGCACTTGTTAGAAGACCACCCAAAACCATTATATTAGGGTATAAGGAACATGACATATATAATTTTTTTTTTTTTTCAGAATTTTCTTTTTCAGGATTAGGGTTAGGGATAGGGTTAGGGATAGGGTTAGGGTTAGGGATAGGGTTAGGGATAGGGTTAGGGATAGAGATAGATATCAATTTGCGCGAAAATCCCCGGAAACAGAAAAAAAAATTAGCTGGTCGACCGTTTATTTCTAGTAGTCTACCATCTAGATGATCGGGTAACAAGTGCGTTCCAAAATTTACAAATATTTACTGAAAGCTAACAAACGTACTGATACATAACACGAAAATGCGCTAACACGTCCTGTGTCCAGAATGGAACAGGCTTAATTGCTTGTTTGTTTCTTACTACATTGCGTGGGTTGTTGGAGTTTGTAGTGCTGGCACATAAAAATCAATGACGAGCAGTGAAAAAAATCGGCCCAAAAAAAAAAATTGACCAGTGTGTGAAATCCATGTAAGGAAATCTCTTAGATCCTATAAACCACTAAATGGAACGGTTTTTATGGTGCCCTACTTTTATCCCCCACCACCATAGCCGATAGTGCAATGTACATGGAGAAACCACGGGAGATATATCGGGAACTTGAGCCAAGACCTGAAAAATTTTCCTTGGTCCTCACCGGAGATCGAACCAGGTACCTTCAGGTCGACCTTTGAACGCTTTACCACACGTCCATCCATCCCTCAGGGCATAGGTAACTTTACCTTCTGCTTGATTTCCTATAGCCACTGTATGGCGCTAAATCCTTCCCACACACAAACACACACACACACAATATCGAAGAGACTTCAGCAACCACTTGGACTATCAGCGCGTCATAGATGACAGTGTGCGTGTGTGTGTGTGTGTGCGTGTTGGAAAATATTCCCGAGTTTTTTTCACCGAGGAGCGAACACAGGACTGTCAGGTCGACGGGTGAGCATCTACATCACTCGGCCATCCGTCCCACATAATTTATGCGGGCCTAATGTTTGTATTTTTCCAACCCAAAATGCCCTTGATTATGTACATCGCGTCATCTTAGGCAGGGGCATCATCATTGAAATCTTTGTGGGGAGGGGGTCAACCGACAAACTCTAAAGACTGGAACCAATGGGCGTACCTAGGGTGATGAGGGGGGGGGTGGTTCCAAATTCGAAAGTCCCCCACCCCGAGCCCCAGCTTGAGGGGAGGCTCTCAAAAATTTATTGTTACATTAAAAGTACATTTATCTCATGTCATGGTGTCCAATGTCAAAATGCAGGGGCCTCCCCCAAAGAGGCCAATTCCCCCCGCCCCCCAGATCCCTAGGTTCGGCACTGCTGGAGCCCCTTTGCCCACAAAAAATAAACAAATCATGTATCTCTCCTACCCCCCTCCCTTTCACCTCACAGGCTCGTAGTCTCTGACAATTGTAAGTATGGGGGGGGGGGCCACCATCCTTGTATTCGGCCCTGTCTTCTGCCAGAACGACCCTGATCTGCAAATACCTGTGGGTGTTGGTTTGTGTGTGAGTGTGTGTTAATACAAGTGAGCGTGTGTGGTGACAGTACCAGCTGTGTATGTGTGTGTGTGTGTGTGTAAGAGTGACTCAGATTGCACATCTATCGTAAACCAGTACACTCACATGACCTGTCTGTCATGTGATTATTGACACATCCGCCATCTTGGCTTGGCGTGTGATGAACCCTGGAGGTGGAAAGGTTGAAGGTCAGCTCTCACACCCGAACCGCTGATTTGATGTTGCTGTTTACTCGGACACTAATATGACTCCTTCTCCCCCCCCCCCAATTCAAACACACACACAACAACAACAAAGATAAACGACTGCATTCGGTGCAATTAGTAGATCACAATCATCTCTCGTTTGTGTGTACCTTGAACTGTTCGCCACATTCAGATTGATCATTTAGTTAGTATGCATACCATGCCGAATGAAAATCTCTTCAGCTGTTGTTGTTGTTGTTTTTATCAAAATGGAGACAGAGGCGTACCTAGGGCGGGGGGAGGGGGAGGTCCAAATTCGAAAAGTCTCCCTGGGTCCCAGCTTAAGTGGGGGGCCCCCAAAAATTTATTTTTACATTAACTATTAACTGCATTATTTCATGTCATAATGTCGAATGTCAAAATGCAGGGGCCCCCCAAAGTGTGGGGGGTGTGGTGTGGACATGGTTGCCTTTGGGTGCAGAATCAGCTTAATTTAGACTCAATCTGCGAACGTCACCTACATATAGTGGTATATCAAGCAGATCGTGGTATATCCTACAGATAGTGGTATATCCTACAGATAGTGGTATATCCTACACATAGTGGTATATCCTACAGATAGTGGTATATCCTACAGATAGTGGTATTGTTGTTATTTTGTACCATGACCTGATTTTATAGGTCAGTAGACTTACACACACACACACACAACAACCAACGTTCACTTCAAATGATAATAATTACATTCATTTTTTTTTAAAATAACCTCTAATTCAAAATGCCTGTAGCATCTCAGGGTGTTCGCACACACACACACACACACACACACACACACACACACACACACACAGATGATGTTTCATATATTCTTCACTCAGACAATGTAATCATTTTAAAACACACAAGACACAGAGAAAGCTAAGAAAACAATTTTATTTTACATTTAGGGTTCTCGTTCTTTACTAGTACAAGTTCACCAAAGTGTTGTCTTCTATTTTTAGACCGACCGATATTTCCCGAAAAAAAAAATGACCAAGTTACGAAGTCCATTGTGGAAACTCCCTGTGGTGGCTTTGTTATTTTTTTTTTAAACAGTAATATATTATTATTATTGACGTTCACATTGTTATTGGCCAAGTGCAAATACTATTCTGTGCAAGACTAAGATGAGTTATGGACAGGCGAGGTAGGCACTAGTTGCTGAACAATGGTTGCCACAATTCAGGGTTGTCCTTAGCAACTGAGCAGCATTAGGGCGTACTGGCCCCGGGGTGAACTGGTGTGTTGTGCGCCCAATGATCAGGGCTGCCGCAATTCGTGTGTGTGTGGGGGGGGGTCATTGAACACTTTTCAATGGGGGCCCAATACTTGTGTGGGGGGGGGAGGGGCTGTGCTTTTCGAATTATAGTTTTTTTTTTAGCTTTGCTGCAAAATTGAGGAAAATGTGACAGAGGGGCCCCGTTGTCATAGTTATTTTTTTCAGGGGACCCATTCTTGGCCGCGGCCCTGCTTAACTCAACCACTCAAATGAATGAAATACGAATAATCGATTAGCATGCCCGCCCCCCCCCACACCACCCCCCACCCCCACCTTCCTTTTCAGTACTCGTGGGGTCTCTATTGGTCCCTGTGCATGACGACGGTCCTGTCTCTAATGTATAACAGTATGAGCTGAAGTCAGGACAGTCGAAAAAGAAAGAAAAAAATTCGCACCCCCCCCCACCCCCCTGCATTTTTACATTGGACACCACGACATGAGATAATGTACTTAATATTTTTGCGCCCCCCTCCCCCTCAAGCTGGGACCTGGGAGGGGGGGGGGACTTTCGAATTGGGACACCCCCCCCCCTTCCAGCCTTTCCTAGTTACGCCTCTGGTAATACATATGGGATTGTAGTACGGTGCTACATAAACGAAGCACACATTGTGTGTGTGTACTCTAAAGCGAAGCAGCTGTTGTGAATGTGAAGGTTGTTGACCTTCCTCCGTGACCTGACAAGACAGAGAGATTAGGGGGGAGGGTAATGGAAGCGATATCAAGGTTGCACCTTTCAAATCAACACTGCCTACTGCCTTTGCACCCATTGAGCTATATATTTAAAAGAATTCTCTTTTGTTCTTTCACTCCACACATTAAAAAAAAAAGAATCGCGTCAGCCATCATGCACCGATTGTGTTGTTAGTAACAAAATAAACCCACGTTTGTTTGTTTTGTTTTTTTTAAACGGAAGTATTCTGCTTAAGTCAGGGGACGTAATTTACACAAATTGGGGAAGGGTTAGGTAGCAATACAATTCCCCCACCAGGCATTATCAAGGAAGAGGGGGAGGTATTATTTTGCAACGGGACTCATTAAGCTTGAGTAAGGGAGGTGCATGGGAGGCCCAATGCGTTCGATAATTTTTATACTGCTACGAATATATTTCTACACACCACTGGGCCGTATTATAACTGGGACAACTTACAGCTTATTTAATCCTATGGTCATTATGGACGAATTTGTCCAACCTGGTCCGGCAGACTGCTTAGCAATTAAGTTCATAAACCCCTTATTGTAAACGTTACATACCGCATCCAATCATGAGCCAAAGGTGACATACCGCATCCAGTCATTAGCCAAAGGTGACATACCGCATCCAATCATTAGCCAAAGGTGACATACACCGCATCCAATCATTAGCCAAAGGTGACATACACCGCATCCAATCATTAGCCAAAGGTGACATACCGCATCCAATCATGGGCCAAAGTTGACATACCGCATCCAATCATGAGCCAAAGGTGACAGAAAGGGAAACAACAACATGGCATTAAATCGTGTGTGTGTGTATATATAATATTCTCTGCAATACACATCTTTAAAAATATGAGAGACATAAAATAAACTTTCTACTTGTGTGTTGACCCCTGAACCCGGATTTTTCCCCCTCCTCTTTGACTACCACCAACACCGCCCATCCATGTCACTTAAAAGCTGGTTATTGTATTCAAATAATAAATAAGTTTACAGTTATAAATTACTTTTTTTTACTTCCGGCACGCCCCCCCCTATTCAGCATACACACAGTGAGCCCGCATGAGTGTGTGTGTGTGTGTGTGTGTGTGTTTACTTCGTGTAGTCAGAAGGAATCTGGTGTGTCGGCGTTGGAAGGGAGGGAGGGAGGGGGTGGTGAAGAAGAAGACCGGTTGTCCAGTCTAAACGTGAGTACGTTTTTGTGCTTTGTTTGTTCTGTTATACGGGTGCGCGTCTTTTAAAAAATCAACAATGGAATACTGAATTAACAATAGGCACGTTTATTTCTTCTAATCGACGCCATTATGCTCACGTCACAGCAACATAGCCACAACCACATACTCTCTAATCTATATCATTAACATTGATCTAGTAATGCCATCCCATATTACGTCACAGCAACAGAGCAACAGCCACATACTCTCTAATCCGTAT
Organism: Bulinus truncatus; assembly: GCA_021962125.1. Taxonomy (NCBI): domain Eukaryota; kingdom Metazoa; phylum Mollusca; class Gastropoda; family Planorbidae; genus Bulinus; species Bulinus truncatus. The sequence continues at coordinate 423,735 of JAGDYQ010000063.1, read as the reverse complement.
CATTAACATTGATCTAGTAATGCCACCCCAGATTACGTCACATCAACAGAGCAACAGCCACATACTCTCTAATCTATATCATTAACATTGTTCTAGTAACACAGCAACATAGCAACATCCACATACTCTCTACTCTGTATCATTAACATTGATCTAGTAATATCAGACATACCAGTCATTTCTGGCCCGGTCAGCATCCTAACCATACCAACTAACCAGACTCCCCAAAAAAATTAACCGCTTAAGGCATCCATTTACGTGAACTTATCCCAGTAATGGTGTCTCCTAAAAGCTGTCAGATGTGATAACACCCCCGTGTCTGCTAATTAATAAGCGTGGAATATAAATCCGGCAATCAGTTTAATGAAAATGCGTTTCATCATCTGTCTCTCTCATCTGATCGTGGTATTGATTTCACAGCTTTCCAATTCTAGTGCCACTACGATGACTTATGTTTCAATGCTGTTGGTACTCGGCAGATCTCACAGGCTTTGATTCTAATGATATTCGATACACTCCATATGCTTCGATTCCAGTTATATTAGGCAGACTTAATAAATTCGATTTATGTGATACATATTATAAGGCTTTGATTCCAATGATACTCGTATGTTCTCATCTTTTTTTTTTAAGTTTCCATTCTGTCTCACGCTGCGCAGTTCACTTGACATTACCCAAGTCTCGACTATCTCTCGTCCAGGTAAAAACCTGGCGCAAAATGTCACCTGTATGACCTTTTGGACAATCTTGTTTACATTTAGATAGCATGTTCATCTTATACTTCCGTTTAGGCCACCAACGTGTAACAAAAGTAAACATTTAATAAGTTAACTCTTTTTGTTTTACGTCTGGAAAGTATTGTGACTTAATTAATCGATTCTGGAATTAATAGACCAGTACATAGAAAAAGATTATTTTCTACATAGGGCGGGACCCAACCGCCTACTTTATTAGGGGCCAAACTACCGCCTTCTTTGGAAGGGCCCCCAACCGCCTACTTTGTTAGGGGCCAAACCACCGCCTTCTTTGGAAGGGCCCCCAACCGCCTACTTTGTTAAGGGTCAAACCACCGCCTTCTTTGGAAGGGCTCCCAACCGCCTACTTTGTTAGGGGCCAAACCACCGCCTTCTTTGGAAGGGCCCCCAACCGCCTACTTTGTTAGGGGCCAAACCACCACCTTTTTTGGAAGGGCCTCAAATGCCTTCTTTATTTGGGGCCCAGCCTCCACCTTCTTTGGAAGGGCTCCGCCTTTTTTATACCGGGCACAACCACCGCCTTCTTCGGAGGGGCCCCAACCACATTCTTTGTATGGGGGACTACCACATTCTTTTACAGGGCCCAACCACCTAGTTTTCTTTCTTCGTCCCTGGTATGACCCATTAACGCTCTAGAGATCAGCGACACCCAGTGGACATCTTACTAAAACAATTATGAACCATTAGCACTGAGTGGTCAACAGCAACACCCAGCGGAAATTTTGATCATATCCAAAATAAAATCTGACCTATTATCACCCATCTATGTAAACGGTTTCCGGTTTTTCTCTTCTCCATTACATAATCGATATATAATTTGATCTATTTTTTTTTTTTTTTTTAGTTTTTCATACTTCGATTGCGAACTATTATCTAAAAATTTCCCTCGTATTTTTCTCTCAGAGATTATTTGGTAACTAAATCGCTGAGTGAACACGAAATTCTCCCGAACCCCTCACTCTCCCCAACACACACTTCACACACTTTACTCTCCCCCATTAGCACACACACGCACGCACACACACATTATCCTTGTAGCCAGCATGTCCAGGAATTAAGTTCTGCTTTGCCTCTCTGCCTGATGCCAGACCCACACGCGATAAAATCCCGTGTCTGCCCATTCATTTAAGTCTGTGCCATCCTGAGCACAAAAAAAAATTCTGCCTTCTCCATTATTAATTTCATGGGCCGTGACTGCAGGGGGGGGGGAGATAACACGTGTTATCAGTCCATCTACTGGATTCAGTTCCCCTGAAATAAACTCTCACAACGCTTAGATAGATACATGTGTTGAGCAATACATGTCCAACATATTATACAATCGTTAATATTGATCAATCTTGTAAACACTTTTTGTGGTAAACGGCATAAACGGCAAGATCGGCAACAGAAAAAACGTTTGACCTTTCACCTTAATTGGCACGTTTTCAATTCATCAACTTGTTAAAGGCTTGACTTCAGTAGATTGAATTTGTAAATACAGTAAAGGTGACTTGGTTTACGCCGGTTACCCATTTCTCAGGATCGGTGTCTTTAACCAATGTCGTCTTTATCCAGGGGAACGATTTCCCAACTATTATAAAAATGATTATTAATATTTTTTTTTACCTTTTTTAAGACGTCGTAAAACGAAGCCTGCGTCGTCACCTCACCGAGATATTTTTTTTTTCTTACATCTTCTCGTCGTCAACCTGGTATGTCGTTAACTGATGTAGTCGTTAACAAGGGTCACAGTGTAAAGGAATAAGTGAATAAGATATTAAGTGAGAGAGAGATATTGAGTGAGAGAGAGAGAGCGAGAGAGAGAGAGTGGGATAGTGAGCGACGGATTGGGATAGAGAGGAAGTAAGAGGAGGGAAGGAGGGGAGGAGATAGATAGATGGGGTAGAGATAAGGAGAGAGTGAGAGAGAGAGAGAGAGAGAGAGAGAGGGAGAGAGAGTGGGATAGTGAGCGACGGATTGGGATAGAGAGGAAGTAAAGGGAGGGAAGGATGGAGGAGAGAGAGAGAGATAGATAGATAGATGGGGTAAAGATAAGGGGAGAGTGAGAGAGAGAGAGAAATAAAGAGATAAGATGGTGAGAGTGAGATATGAGAAGGAATAAAGCCTTAGTAGAATGAAGAGTAGGGGGTTAAATCTCGAAGACTGTTATTATGATGCCCCCCCCCTTTCTTTCATCCCCCACCAGAGCCGTTGAGACACCACTGAAGATGTAGCGGGAGCCCTACACCTTTAACCTGAAATATACACTGGTCCTCACCGGTGATCGAACCCTGGATCCTCAAATCGACTGTCGAGCACTTGACCACTCGACCATCCGGGCCCCCCCCCACCTCTTCCGGGAAACTGTAGCGTTCATCATTCCTATAACGGGATATCGATGGCAATCGCATCAGTCGCGACAAGAATTCAACGGTAAAGAACGGACTACATCCGCTTAGATTCGAACCCTGGACACCTGCGTTGGGGGGTCGAGTTTACTGCCTTTGCAGTTTTTTATGATCCCATCAGTCACAGGAATAGATCATGGGCGTTTTCCGCAATCGATCCGATGTCCTGAGGTCCCACTGTCACTCAGTGCCGAACCTAGGGATTTTGGGAGCCCCGGGGAGGGGGGCTTGGCCTCTTTAGGGAATCCCTGTATTTTGAAATTCGACACCATGACATGAGATAATGTACTTAATATTTAATGTATAAAAAAAATAATTTTCGGAGGCCCCCTCTCAAACTGGGGCCCCGAAGAACTATCGAATTTGGACCACCCCCTCATCCCCATCTAGGTACGCCTCAGCCCTACCACTGGTCAATACATAAACAGCCTGCCTGTAGAATGAATCTGTCAGATCTGCTGATTATTATTTTTTCTCTTTTTTTGTTTGCATTTATTTTTTTTGCACTTTGTATGTACAGTTGTACTACGCACTCCCTTGTGTTGGTGCATGTACATGTGTGTGTATATATAAATATATGTGTGTGTAAATGTGTGTGTGTATATATATAAATGTGTGTGTGTATATATATATTTGTGTATTAGTGTCATCGTCACTCAGCACATGACCTAGATTACAGTAACAGCTGACGGTGACTCAGGGTCATTATGTCCTAACCAGGTCAGCGCCTTACAAAACGTCTCTAGATCTCTCCTCCCCGCCTCTCCTTATTGTTTGATTAATTTATTGATTAATAGAAATTTCTTTTTCCATTCATTACTGCTTGTCTGTCCATTTGTCTCTCTTTCTCTCCCTACTTCTGTAGTTATCTTTTCTTTTCGGTGTATCTCTGTGTCTCTCTGTATCTTTCTCTGTTTCTCTGCGTGCAGCGTATCTTTAAGTGCTTCCCCCTCCCACCCATCCCTTTCTCTTTCTCTCTCTCTTCCTCTCTATCTCCCTCTTCCTCTCTCTCTCTACCCTCCTCTCTCTCTCTTCCTCTCTCTCTCCCTCTCTCCCTCTTTCCCTCTCTCTCACTCTTCCTCTCTCCCCCTCTCTCCTTCTCTCTCCTCCTCTCTCCCCCTCTCTCCTTCTCTCTCCTCTCTCTCTCTCCCCCTCTCTTCTCTCTCCTCCTCTCTCCCCCTCTCTCCTTCTCTCTCCTCCTCTCTCCCCCTCTCTCCTTCTCTCTCCTCCTCTCTCCCCCTCTCTCCTTCTCTCTCCTCCTCTCTCCCCCTCTCTCCTTCTCTCTCCTCCTCTCTCTCCCTCTATTTCTCCCCCCCACCCTCCCATACGCATTAACGTAGAGACATTTGACAGATTCCCCGACATAATTTTTTTTTTCAAAGCCAACTCGAGCATAACACGTGACACAAAGAGCCGGTAATAACGGGATCAGCTGAACTTGAGAGGCACTGTAGGAACAGAGCTGTCCAGTGGTCAACACAAACAGCGGGCTGTCGTAGAGAGACACAACTGTATTGGTTGTGCATAGGTACGGACAGCACGACAGAGACACTGTGCACAACACAGACATTGCAAAATATAGACAGTGCACAATACGGACTGTTCAAAACATAGACAGTGCACAATACAGACATTACAAATCATAGACACAGCACATACAGACAGAACAAAATACAAGACAGTTCAAAACATAGACAGTGCACGATACAGACAGTGCAAAACTCAAAATGTACCCTACATAGAAGTGCACAATATAGACAGCGCTTATGTATAGTGCACATGCAGAACCAATATGGACTGTCTGAGGCCCCCTGGAGAAGAAGTCAATACTGGGCCCCCTTAATAAAAGGGAGGGGGGTCCCGTTTAAGGGTTAATAAAACATCAAGTGTAAATTGAGGGTTTTGCTTGGCCCATCGGAAGTTGGGGTTCTGTTTTAAATTCGCCTTTGAGCACAAACATACAGAGAGAGAGAGAGAGAGAGAGAGAGAGAGAGAGAGAGAGAGAAAGAGAGAGAGAGAGAAAGAGAGAGAGACCACTACATAGACAAGGGACTGCATATGTTTACCTACATTTCATACGCGCTTGATATTTCTTCTTATACAACAAATGTGAACGCAGCTTGTCTCAAAGTGTGTACCATTGTTAGTCAAACTGGCACCCCTCCCAACCTACCACAACCCCCTACTATAAAATGGTACCCGAAAGTCGGAGCCCGCATCGCTCTGCCGCCACTGTGTTGATATTCATCTGTTAGTACAAGTTGCAGACTAAAAGTTCTTCACTGATGTCACAGTCTGCTGAGAAGTTTAATTTATGATTTTTTTGTTTAAATATTTACTTTGATTGTTCACTTTATTAAATTATATTTTTATTTCCAGCTTTTAGCGCAGCCTTTTTGGACTTTGCCCGCTCCCCCCCCCCTTTCCTTTTCTCACACAGTACTCCATTGCGCCGTATGATACAAAGGCGGTCGCGTGAGGTGGCTCCGTATTGCAGTTAAATGTTTGGACCATATTGAGAAAAATCTACCGCACGACATAATGCGCACCTTCCATAACATCGTTCTAAGAATCGATGGTGGTGCGCAAATTAGACCAAACATTGTGTGAAATACAAGTAACACCGAAACGCAAAGTGCCGTTTGCTTTTGTTGTTGTTGTTGTGTGTATGTGTGTGTGTGTGTGTGTATGTGTGTGTGTGTGTGTGTACAAGTCATCTTTGTAAACTGAATTGATATTGATTCGGATCACTGATCCGTGTAATGTGGATTGGAGTATTTGAATAACATATTTAAGCTGTTGTTAACCACTTCGTTGAATTGTCCTATTGATTATAGTTTTTGCCAGATCACATTTTTTTTCCAATATGGCGCGCGGGGGGGGGTATTTTAAATCAAAATCATGAGTGAGCTGTTAATGGAATTTGTTTTTGTTTTAAAGAACTGGCAAAAAGTTAAAAACATTGTTCATTAAGGATAAAGCCATGTCTTTAGAAGTGAGTGTGTGTGTGTGTGTGTGTAGGAGTAAGGTGGGGGGAGCTAATTTGCCTATGCATAAAAACGGCTCTAATATTAATAGGCAATATATATATATATATATATATATATATATATATATATATATATTCTTTACGCCTATGTGCCGTTTTAACGGTATGGGCCCACCGCGGGCTCGGCCGGGAGGGGGGCGGGCTAGGGGTAGGGAGGGGCCTCAAACTTTTTTTGATGTGATATTCAAAAATTCGTTATTCTGATCGGTTATCGTGGGGCTCCCCGACACACCGGTTGGTCGGGGCTGGGGGCCCCGTGATGTTGTATGTGTGAATGTTTGCTTATGATTTAACTGTACAGTTCCACCTACGGGTCTATGCCACTTGAATACGTATTTATTTATTTATTTTCATTTACCACTGTGCACTAGTGGCGTAACTAGGAGGGGGGGTCTGTGCCCTTTGCATACGTATTAATTAATTTAATTTTATCACTAAGCACCAGTGGCGTTACTAAAAGGGGGGCGCAGATGGGGCGCGGGGGGCATACGTATGAAGTTATTTATTTCCATTCACTGTGCACCAGCCGCGTAACTAAGAAAGGGGGTGGGGTTACGCATTTCACCCTTGGTAGTCTTTACTGGGACGGCAGGTTTAACACTGAAGTATATTTTGGCCCGGTAATGGAGGGGGGGGGTCTTTTTTTTTATTTTTTTGCCCTCCACGGGGGGGGGGCACAAATAACGCCGGTTACGCCACTACCGTGCACCTACTAACTGCTTCACCTTTTGCTGTCGTCATTAAATAACTCCGTTATTTTTGGGTTGTCTTCCCATTGACTGGTATCTTCATTATCTCATTCAGTTGTTGTTGTTGTTTATCAGTGACACAAGAGTTCATTGACATTTATCTACACGGCGATTAGCTCCGCTGGACCTAACAAGTGCCAGGAGGCTGGAGACCCCGGGGGGGGGGGAAGGTGGGGGGGAGGAGGGGCTGATATTTGTTGCAGCATCATGACGCAAAAAGTAGATGTAGCCACTTTTGTATGTGGCAATCATGTTTTGAGTAAACCGTTCTGATGCGCTTAAATATTGCATAAATAGATAGATAGATAGATAGATAGATAGATAGATAGATAGATAGATAGATAGATAGATAGATAGATGGATGGATGGATGGATGGATGGATGGATGGATGGATGGATGGATGGATGGATGGATGGATGGATGGATGGATGGATGGATGGATGGATGGATGGATGGATGGATGGATGGATGGATGGACAGACTTGAAAAGGGGGAGGGGCTGATATATGGCATCAAAGATACTAGATCGGGCACTAGTTATAATGGAAACATTTCTCGTCTATCCGCAAGGTGTTGTATTTAATTCATAACACTTCACATCTTACTGTGCTATAATATCTTTTAACATTTGACGCCTGCAGATAACCTTGATAACTGTTAGATAACTTAATGACTCTTGAGAGATAACAAGACATGACTTGTTCATACCTGAAAATATCAAACTGTCTTTGTAATTAAATGATCGTTTTACCCGAACAGTTTGGGCGCAGCGTACGGGGAAGCGTCGGGTTCGAAACCGTGCCATTGTTTATTATGGTGTCATAATATATTTAGAACTTGTTTTAACTACACAGTATACCAATATTAACTACACAATGTACAGATATTAAATACTCAGTATACTCCCACATACTCTCATAGGCTTCCACATACTCCCACATACTCCCTTAGACTCCCATATACTCCCACATACTCCCATAGACTTCCACATACTCCCTTAGACTCCCACAAACTCCCACTTACTCCCACATACTCCCATAGACTTCCACATACTCCCATAGACTTCCACATACTCCCATAGACTTCCACATACTCCCATAGACTTCCACATACTCTCATAGACTCCAACGTACTCCCACATACTCCCATAGACTCCCTCGTACTCCCATAGATACCCACATACTCCCGATAGACTCCTACAGCTCCCTCATACTCCCATATACTCCCACATACTCCCATAGACTCCCACAACTCCCACATACTCCCATACACTCCCACATACTCCCATACACTCCCACAACTCCCATATACTCCCATACAACTCCCATAGACTTCCACATACTCCCACATACTCCCATAGACTCCCATATACTCCCATAGATTTCCACATACTCCCAAATAAATTACACAATGCACCGATATTAACTATACAATATACCGATCTTAACTACACAATTTACCCATATCAATTACATAATGTACCCATATTAAGATTGCAATGTTAATAACAAAATAGTCTCTCTTATTGAAACAATATTATATACTTTAAAATTAGTTTAGAATGAAATATTTAACAGTGCGGTAGAAACATTAAAGATGAAATACTTAAAGCTTTCCGCTCCCCCTTGATTTTTCGACCCCACCCCTCCTTAACCGGGAAAAACATTTCTACTATTCTCCATCTTTGCTTGTCACACTTAGGCCGAATCCTCCCCATTTTTCACAGGCGTGACGAATTCTTTGAGCTGCCCATGTTGAAATATATGAATAAATTTAGTTGTTGTTTTGATGGATTCAATCCAGGTGGCATAACTCCAACCAACTATGCTATTGTCTCGCAGTACATGACAATTGTGATTGTGCCTCCATGGTTACCGCGTTCAAATTTCAACCCTCGACATTACAGAGTAAATAAAAATATTAAATGTCGTAGCCAGCGTTAGTAGCTCGCTGGGGCGGGCTTGGAAATCGCCGTCCCCCCTGGCAGGTGCCCCCTCCCCCCCCACCCCTAACGCACACACGTTACTCCACTTTAAGACCCAACTGGAAAATGTTCCATAATACACAATGTCAAATGACACGGCTTTTGGAAAATGGTGAGTTTATTACCTGTTTAATACGTGATATGGGGCAACAGTCGGGAAAATCTCAGGTCCCTGACAAACGATGACTCTACCCCCCAATTCTAATAATTTTCTAAAGCGACGCACCTTTCGAACCACGCCTTCCCAATTGTGACCTGGGGGGGGGGGGCGGGAGAGGCGTTCTCGTTTTTTGCCCAACCCTTGCGACAGTCATGGAGTAACGTTTCAGAACAATGTTTATCAGAATATCACATAATAGATTGCTACGTTATCAATTAACTATGTATATAATACACACTGTGTACGTACTGAAGCCAAAAAGGGTTTCCAAAATGAATTACGTTTGGGCTCATTAACATACAAATTGGCAACATTGTTAAAGTTCACCAAAGGAATGGACCGTGCATAATCCCGTACAAATCGGTACGAAGATTTGCAATGCTTGCTTGCGTGCGTATGTGTGTGTGTGTTTGTGTGTGTGTTTTCGTCTAACGTTGATAACGTTTGCCAGATACCAGCATGCATTGTTGCACCTGAACTGTTATTGTCCTTCAGGTATGTGTGTGGTTGGGGGGGAGGGTCATGTCCTGGGTCTCCGTCAGCCTACAGCCGTTAAGTCAGTACAACAGGTGTTAAAGAGTCAACTGGTGCACCCATAGGTACTTGTTTTGTTCAGTGGTTCTCACAAAGTCTTGTAAAGTGACTATAGAGTCTCAGTTAAGGTTGTTGGGTAACATGGGGGGGACAGCGGCAGTCTGTACGTAAATAAAGTAAACAGATACGATGGTTGGCTTGATGGTAGTTCTAGAATTGGAGTTGTGTCTCTGTGCGGCGCAGTACTATTCCAACAATAACGGTCGGTGTGTAGCGTGTTCGTTGGAGACGCACAGTCATGTACAACATGGATGATGTGACAACTTAATGGCGTCCACATGCAAAATATGTTCAGCATGCCCTGTCACGCCGGCCCTGCGTGCAATACACGAAGGCACCACGGGAGATGCAGCGGGGACCTGAAATATCCATTGGTCCTTACTGGAGATTAAACTCCTGGGAACTGGGATTTACTACATGGCCATCCATCCCTTGTTTTTTTTTTCATGCAATCTCGACGATGTTTAATGCATTCAGCAACATTCAGCAATATTCGGCAATATTCAGCAACATTCAGCAATATTCAGCAACATTTAGCAATATTCGGCAATATTCAGCAACATTCAGCGCTATTCAGCAACATTCAGCAATATTCAGCAACATTCAGCAATATTCAGCAACAGTTAGCAATATTCAGCAAAATTCAGCAATATTCAGCAACATTCAGCAATATTCGGCAATATTTAGCAATATTCAGCAACATTTAGCAATATTCGGCAATATTCAGCAACATTCAGCGCTATTCAGCAACATTCAGCAATATTCAGCAACATTCAGCAATATTCAGCAACAGTTAGCAATATTCAGCAAAATTCAGCAATATTCAGCAACATTCAGCAATATTCGGCAATATTTAGCAATATTCAGCAACATTTAGCAATATTCGGCAATATTCAGCAACATTCAGCGCTATTCAGCAACATTCAGCAATATTCAGCAACATTCAGCAATATTCAGCAACAGTTAGCAATATTCAGCAAAATTCAGCAATATTCAGCAACATTCAGCAATATTCGGCAATATTTAGCAATATTCAACAACATTTAGCAATATTCGGCAATATTCAGCAACATTCAGCGCTATTCAGCAACATTCAGCAATATTCAGCAACATTCAGCAATATTCAGCAACAGTTAGCAATATTCAGCAAAATTCAGCAATATTCAGCAACATTCAGCAATATTCGGCAATATTTAGCAATATTCAGCAACATTTAGCAATATTCGGCAATATTCAGCAACATTCCAGCGCTATTCAGCAACATTCAGCAATATTCAGCAACATTCAGCAATATTCAGCAACAGTTAGCAATATTCAGCAAAATTCAGCAATATTCAGCAACATTCAGCAATATTCGGCAATATTTAGCAATATTCAGCAACATTTTAGCAATATTCGGCAATATTCAGCAACATTCAGCGCTATTCAGCAACATTCAGCAATATTCAGCAACATTCAGCAATATTCAGCAACAGTTAGCAATATTCAGCAAAATTCAGCAATGACTCAGCAACATTCAGCAATATTCGGCAATATTTAGCAATATTCAGCAACATTTAGCAATATTCGGCAATATTCAGCAACATTCAGCGCTATTCAGCAACATTCAGCAATATTCAGCAACATTCAGCAATATTCAGCAACAGTTAGCAATATTCAGCAAAATTCAGCAATATTCAGCAGCATTCAGCAATATTCGGCAATATTTAGCAATATTCAACAACATTTAGCAATATTCGGCAATATTCAGCAACATTCAGCGCTATTCAGCAACATTCAGCAATATTCAGCAACATTCAGCAATATTCAGCAACAGTTAGCAATATTCAGCAAAATTCAGCAATATTCAGCAACATTCAGCAATATTCGGCAATATTTAGCAATATTCAGCAACATTTAGCAATATTCGGCAATATTCAGCAACATTCAGCGCTATTCAGCAACATTCAGCAATATTCAGCAACATTCAGCAATATTCAGCAACAGTTAGCAATATTCAGCAAAATTCAGCAATATTCAGCAACATTCAGCAATATTCGGCAATATTTAGCAATATTCAGCAACATTTAGCAATATCATCACGGCAATATTCAGCAACATTCAGCGCTATTCAGCAACATTCAGCAATATTCAGCAACATTCAGCAATATTCAGCAACAGTTAGCAATATTCAGCAAAATTCAGCAATATGTTCAGCAACATTCAGCAATATTCGGCAATATTTAGCAATATTCAGCAACATTTAGCAATATTCGGCAATATTCAGCAACATTCAGCGCTATTCAGCAACATTCAGCAATATTCAGCAACATTCAGCAATATTCAGCAACAGTTAGCAATATTCAGCAAAATTCAGCAATATTCAGCAACATTCAGCAATATTCGGCAATATTTAGCAATATTCAGCAACATTTAGCAATATTCGGCAATATTCAGCAACATTCAGCGCTATTCAGCAACATTCAGCAATATTCAGCAACATTCAGCAATATTCAGCAACAGTTAGCAATATTCAGCAAAATTCAGCAATATTCAGCAACATTCAGCAATATTTAGCAATATTCAGCAACAGTTAGCAATATTCAGCAACATTCAGCAATATTCAGCAACATTCAGCAACATTCAGCGCTATTCAGCAACATTTAGCAATATTCAGCAATATTCAGCAACATTCAGCAATATTCAGCAACATTTAGCAATATTCAGCAACATTTAGCAATATTCAGCAACATTTAGCAACATTCAGCAACATTTAGCAATATACAGCAATGTTCTGTTCGTCAGTTTTTTGTTTTGTTTCTATTAATATCTTATATTTTATCTAGTCGCCTTTATTATTGTAACATGACCTATATAATGTAGGTTTTTTTTTTTCACTCGACAGCGCACTTTGTGTTCAAACGGAAACATCGATTTCCCCCCACTCCCCCCACACCCTCCGTAAGGCAAGATGACTGCAGAGGACACGCCCACCAAAGAAGAGGAGAACGGCAAAGGCGGCGGGGACGGCGGGGCCACCATGGGCTACGACCCTGACAAAACAGCCGCAGCCGAGCAGAGGCAGCAGCTGCTGGAAAAAAAGAAGAAGCGCGTCGCGCCGGTCAAAGGTCAGGTCAAAGGTAAAGCGAATGGAGCCAGGAAACAGAGAAAGAGGAGGGACTCCGAGGATTCTCAGGTAAGCTGAAAGCGACCCCCCTCCCCCCCCCCCCAACATCACTTCTTCTTGACTTCCTTTGCCCATAGGCTGTCCGCGTCTGGTTTTAATGACCGCTCTGGGCAGTGCCGTAACTAGGTGGAATTTGGGAGGGGGGGTGAGTCCACATCGAGAGCAACTTTTGATAATCACGCCACTGGCTCGGATAACAGTAAAAAAAAGTGGCCTTAACCCTAGCGGGCAAACGGGGCAGAGTTCATCTGTTTCTTTAACCTCGGCATATGAAGAGATTTTTGTGGTTAACACAACGCCCAGCCGGCCAGCCGCCTTCACTTCTCCAATTTAAGCCAGGTACACATTTAAAGCCGTGCGGAGTTGTGGGACGACTTTGAAACGAATTTCACCTGGAAAAATTTCCCATGGTTCACACCGACGATCGAACCCAGGACTCTCAGGTCGACAGTCGAATATCTACACAACAACTCGGCCATCCGTCCCACTCGTCACTGATCTATTGCGTTTAAAATGTCAGAATGTGTCTGCGGGTACAAGTGTATCCAAGGACTCACAAAAAGCTAGAACCGGCCTCTAAATTCTATGATTCTGTAAGTGTCGCTGTAAAGATGAAAAAAAAAAACATATCGGGCAAGTGTACACTTAGATCCCGATCCCCTCACCAACAATAATAGGGATGCCTTGTGTAGTGCTCCCATTTCATCCCGAGCAAAACTGAGTTTGTCACACAGAGAACCCAAGTAGGTGACTGGACGAGCTGGAATTTGAACTCGTGACCTACACCAAGCAGATCGGGTTGACAACCAAAGCGAATCGTCCCCAGTCTTCCCATTGAGCATTAACCATGGGATATAACTTGTTAATGATCTATCGGTGAATTATTTCCCCTTTGTATTTTTGGATACAGACATAGTTTAAAAACAAACAACAACTTAGACAACTGTAAGTTTTTTTTCCCCGTTATGTTTCATCGGACCAATCGAATTCATTGTTAAATAGTCTCAATAAAGAGAAACGATATATACCTGCTTCTTACTCTGAATGTGTGGGAATCATTTCACAAATGTCTGTTATATAGGTTAGTGAGAAGGTGTCATCAGTGATGATCACAAAGTGTAAGGACCGGTAACTTCCCTTCTAAACCCCAGCGATCAATTGTACTCTGGTCATCTCTGACCCCCCCCCCCCCCAGGAAACACTGTGAATCGCATTCATTGTTCAGTAGTTGTTTAGTGATCCGAGACGGCAGTAGACCAGCGTTAACCAGTGGTCAGTTTGGAGTTTGGTGAAATCATTAAATCTTTTAAATTGTTAGACCGAAGGACGGGCGAGCAGTAGGTCAGGCATGCATGGGCGTCGCTAGGAATTTTTCCAGGGGAGGGGCAAACATTTTCCGAGGGGGGGGGCAAATGACAACTTTATGAAATTTTTTTTTAATGTAAGGGGGGGGGAGCAAATGTCCCCCCTCTTATATGACATTTTTTTCAAAATGTAGGGGGGCAAATGCCCCCTTGCCCCCCCCCCCCCATGAACACGCCCATGCAGGCATGTAAACAGAATCACAGACGAACGGACAGACACTGAAACGGATGGATGATCCTCCATCCAGACAGACGAATAGCCGGACAGGGTTGTATTAACGGGTTAACAGAAATAGGCTGGCACATTCTGTGGATGTCGCTCTTCTGCTGGCAGATTATTTACTGAAACCTGCCCAATACATTTGCATTGTAAACCTTTTGCCATTTTTTTTGTTCATTTTACTAAACGCCTCTAACAGCTAAAAACGTTAAAATCTCTCTTCCAACTAATGAGGTCGTCAAGCGGGTCCGGGACCTTAAGGGATTCTCTTCAGTTGTGATTTGACGCCATTTTTTTTCGACAAGCCCAGTTTAATTTAAGCCTTAGTAATCTTAAATGATATTTTTTATTTTTAAAAAAATGTCACAAATGAACATAAACCCTACAGATTTCTTTTTACTCTCTCTCTCTCTCTCTCTCTCTCTCTCTCTCTGCTAGAAAAATTCAACAACATACTCCAAGCAGTAGTTTATTTACTCTAGTCTACACAGCTGCTCGTCATCCGGGTCCACGGTTGACTGACGTCTGCGAAAAACCGGGCACTTCTGCTGCGTGAGCGAATCCGCGTGGCACAATTTTCCGGCTCAAGGGCCATCACAAGTTGACAATTAAATTGTCCCCCTTTAGACATTCTATTTTGACAATTTGCAGACCACATAACGCTTTGACAAAAGTGGAGTGATGTCCCTTTATTTTATGAGCGTTTTAAGGCCATTCCTCATGGGATAAAGAAGAGGGAATCTTACCACAGATTTAGATATTATACAGATAGTGCATCGCTATTTAAATTGACCTCGATTAATGGCTTTAAAAAATGTTCTGCCATTGTTGTTATTGAGTTCCTACATTAGATATTACCGTAACCGTAAGTTATATGTTAATTAAAACCTCTAAGGTAAAGCCAGCTGCGTAGCTATGGGTGGCTTATGTCAAACTTAACATTTTTTTTTGGCACAGAATGTTGTCCCCGGGGTTTGACACTAAGGGCTACTTACACTACTGGGCAAAGCTTCAATCATTTGGTCATCGAAAGCCTCAAATCATAATCATAGCCTCAATGATCTTACGTTACAAAGCTTCAAGCAATGGTACATGTTATTTTTTACTTGATCGTTTCTTTCAGCTAACAGCTTCAGGTACTATTATGTCTCCCTTCCCTCCACAGGTGTCCCTAGAGAGTATAGAAGACTACATCCCGACCCCGCCTGACGGTGGCTGGGGGTGGGTCATCGTTGGGGCCTCCGTCATCTGCAACCTCATAGTGGACGGCATCGGCTACAGCTTCGGAGTTTTTCTCTCGGAATTCGTTGAGGCTTTCAAGGTCAGTGGATGCACAAATCTGGTGGTCAGTGCGTACCATTTAGAGAGTTTGTAGAACATTTTTGTTGTACTCATACATCAGGGCCGTCTTATCAGCACCATGGGGCCTCGGGCTAACTAGTGTGTTGGGGCCCCTGAAACTATTACTCAACAGTTTTAATTAAAAATTAGCAATCATCATGGGGTCCCGGGCGAACTAGTGTGTTGGGGCCCCTAAAACTATTACTCAAGTTTTAAATAAAAATTATCAATCATCATGGGGCCCCGGGCAAACCAGTGTCTTGGGGCCCCTAAAACGAATACTGAAAAGTTAAAAATTATCAATCATCGGGAGGCCCTGGGCGAACCAGTGTCTTGGGGCCCTAAAAACTATTACTCAAAAATTTAAATAAAAATTATCAATTATCATGGGGTCCCCCTATGATAGTGGACCCCATTACACGTATCCAGACAGACCCATGCATTAAGACGTCTTAAGATACCCGTATAAGGATTAGGTGTTATTTCTCGGCCCATTATCGTAAAGAGCCCATTTTAGGAGACCTAATCGATTATTCGCAATATGTCTTATAAAACCACCATTTATAAAGTCGGAATTCAATATCCGGTTTCAGATGTCAAAAACTGATGCTCTGTTCTGGGCCCCTTACTTGTTGGGGGAGGGGGAGGGGGTGGGGCTATAGCTGGCACGCGTTAATGTCCCATCACTTCGGCCTTGCCTAGTTAGCCCTAATAAAAACTAAACAATAATTCCTTTATTTACTATGCCATGCCAAGTTTAGTTATATTTATTTGAAAGCTTAATGCCTCCTTTTATGGTGTCCACCGTGTTAGTCAGGAATAATCGATGCTGCACTTGTTTTGTTTCGTTAATTTTAAAGAACGGCTACATGTTGATTTTCTTTTTTCTTTTTTATTCCATTTGAAAAAAAAAATCGAGTCAAAATAACGAGCTTACCTGATCGATCATTGGTTAGCTCATCAGACATGCGTAGTGAACCCGCGTGTTTTTTTCTTATTGCTTCAACAGCGAAGAGTCCTTTCCTTGCTTTCCAGTACATACATACTATACATTGTATACAGTTCCTAGTGGGGTTCGATTGGGATACATTGAAGTACCACGTATGAGCGCATGTATGGTGTGCAGCTAAACAAGCCAAGGGCGGATTATTTATGCTAGCACGGGGCCCCCATTAGGCGCGGGGACTTATCAGTTCTATCGACCTAGTTAGAACCGGCCCTGTATGGGCCTGCATACATTATGTTTTCGCGTGTACTTGTGTGCTGACTTGTATTATCAACGATATTTGTTATTATGGGTCTGCCTAAACACTGCCGTCGCTAGAAGGCAAACGCCCCCCCCCCCCCCCAGTTGGATTTATTGTTTATGGTGTGCTCTTTCGAATGCTTTAAAGTGGTGGGGGTGGCTAGCATGTCACTGTGACTAAACTAAGATGTATGCTGTTTATACCTCTGCAGGAACCAAAGAGTAAAGTGTCATTGGTCGGTTCATTGCTGTGTGGTACATACCTCTTTGCTGGTGAGTAACACTATCTGCAGGGGCGGATCTAGACAACTTTGACGGGGTGGGGGGGCCTGACTGTCTGGTGTCCTGTGTCTGTATATTGTGTGTGTCCTGCTTCATAATGTGTCCATCTTTATTCTTCTTAATGTCTCCTACATCATTGTGTCTCCTGCTTTGTTTTTAATGTGTCCAACATGATTATGTGTCCTTCCACATTCATTATGTGTCTGTCTTCATTCTGAAGGTTTCCCCGACACCACTTCCTACTTCATTCTGAATGGGTGATCTGATCCGAGTGTCTTCTGTGATGTACCCCAAGGTCGTAGCCGGGGTGGGGGGTGCTGGGGGGGCTGCTGCCACCCCCCCCCAAAATAAATAATTTTTTTATTGTTGATAGTAACTTATTAAAAATTGACAAAAATTTGCCTTTAAAAACTTGGAACAGCCCCCCCCCCCCCCAAAAAAAAAACTCCTGGCTACAGTCTTGATATACTCATTGTGTCTTATCAATAAACACTAAGTGTCTTTCGAAATTCTGAACAGTGTGTCCTTTGACCTTCTGAATGTGTCGTATGTTTTTTTTTTCTTGTGAACATTCTTTGTAAAGAATTTGAATCTTATTATATTGGTTATAGGTGCGAGTTTCCCCCTTTTGCCGTGTGACCTGCGAGAGTGCGTAGACGTACTGTGTAGAGGTTACGGCCAGTATGCGATGTCCTGCCAGTGTGCATATTGGCTGGTCTAGCAAGCTTGCCGGCAGTGTTACATTGGCCAACATTGAATATCGAACACTGGCCGTAACATCTTTCGGCCTATTATGTGACTGTACATTTTATTTTATAATATCAGTAAGTTGACGGCCTTAAATGTGTAGATGGTATGTTAGGAAACCCATGTGAATGGTGCTCTGATAGGCAGGACCAGATTAAGGATTACTATTGGTCTAATGCGAAATGTATTAAATCCTTTCATACTTCAAATTATGTCTGTGAACAGAACATGGAATCCTTAAAATCATATGAACGAGGGTCGATTTTTGTTTAGGGTAAATGGTAAAGTCAGGCCATGGTCATAGGGCCAACTTAAGAAGACTGTCCAAAACTGTACAAGAGAAAAATAATTAGAAAGCGAAAGGTTTTTCTACCTTGGAGTTTTATGTACTTCTGGAGGTAAAGAGTTTCGTCTGTGAAGCAGACAGCACAATATTGTCGATATGGACCATGAAAAGATTTTGTGTGCTTTCACTGTTAGTCTCATTGTACAGATGAGCTGTAATGCTGAAACAAGCCTATTATTAATCAGGTATTTATTATTGTTTTGGTTGACTGCTATTACACAGGGCCAATCGTCAGCGCCATGACAAATAAATTCGGCTGCAGAGCAGTTGTGATTGCTGGCAGTCTAGTTGCCACTGTTGGATTTATCCTCGCCACTTTCTCCACAGGAGTCATCATGCTGATAATAACTTATGGCATTATTGGGGGTAAGTAAATGTTATTTTTTCCTTAGATTTTTTTACTGCATTTTTAAGCTTTAAAAAGTATTAGAGCCCCCAACTAATCATGCCAGCTCCCCATTTTAATGAGTGGAACATGGGAACTTAACCTGGATTTGAAATAATCCTGTTTTTCAACAAGGGTTGAACCTGTGACCTTCAGGTTGATTGCCAAGGGCTTTTACCACAACCATCATTCCCCCACAAGAAATTTTTTTCTTAATTTCAACAACTTTATTTATGCATCCAAAATTTCTAAAAAATTTAATGCACTGATGTAGAAATGTGCGCAAACCACTCACTTGAATATTGATGTAAAAACAGTCATTACTTCCAGTAGTCTAAAGCAGAACATCACTTTATAGTAAAATAGGTCATGTTGCACAATATTTATTATAAAATGTTTAAATAAAAAAGGTTCATAACAAACATAAGATACACTTTCACTTGTAAAAAAAAAATGAAAAAATATTTCTGGAAGAAAGAAAAATTTCATTTTATAATGGGTTTATTATAGTTTCAATAAATTTCCAAAGTGGGTACACCGCTCATAGAAATATGATTAAAAAATCTGGTATAAAGACATCTTATAAATGCTCTGTTTAGAACTGGTTCAATAGTTTTAGAATAATGCTAATTCTGAATTTTTTTTTCTCTCCTCCCTAGGTTTTGGTCTGGGTATGATTTATCTACCAGCTATAGTCAGCGTAGGATACTATTTTGAAAAAAAGCGTGCATTTGCCACTGGCCTGGCAGTGGCTGGTTCTGGCCTGGGTACTTTCATCTTTCCCCCGCTCAGTGAGATCTTAATAAACAGTTTGACTTGGAGAGGTGGTATACTCATCATTGCTGGAATAATCTTACACGTAATTAACTTGTTTTTTTTTACCGAATTTAGTTTTTTTGTATGTCTATTACAGACCGATATCTTGGTTGCTAATGACACCAATGATTCTAAAATGGTGAATGGCGATGGGTGGTCTTGGGGTGCAACTCTTGACCGTCGACATGAGTGTCCCGTGTTTGATCTTTGATGAGGACAAATGGATATTTTAGGTCATGGTACAAGTCCTTGCTTTATCTCCTGTGGTGCCTCCATGGCCATTGCTGCACTATTGGCTATGGTGGGGATAAAAAAAAGGGGCACCATAAAAACAGTCCCATTAGTGGTTTATAGGATCTAAGATATTTCATCTCATCCTTACAGGGACGGATAGCCAAGTGGTGTAGATGCTTGACTGTCAACCTGAGAGTCTTGGGTTGATCCTGGGTGAAAACCAAAGAAAAATTTTCCAGGTCATCCCACAAGTCCACCCAACTTTAAATGGGTCCCTGACTTAATTTGGGGAAGTTAAGGTGGCTGGGCTTTGTGCTAACTAAACAATCCCTTTACATGCCCATGTTATAGAAACATGAATTCTTCTCTTCACCTGATCTGAATGTCCTTTACGGCTTAGGGAAACTTTGTTCTTTACTCGGACTTCACACACATAATACTGAATATAATGTAAAATATTAGACGGGCATGTATAGTCTTGTAACATAAGGAATGTGCCAAGGATCAGAGGGTTTCTTTTATTAAATTAGATTTTCTATTTCTTTTTTTTTTTTTTTACTCTATAACATTAATATATTTAAGCTATGATCAAATGAGCTAACTTGAAAAAAAAAGAAGCCATAAATTTACCTAATTAACTTTATTTTTCAGGGCTGCATTTGTGGAGCATTAATGAGGCCACTGAAGGTGCAAAAACCATCTGCATCAAAAAGTAAGCCAAAATCTAAAAATACATTGGATAGAATCAAAGAAAACTCTAGAGAAAGGTTTGTAATTATTTTTATATGCATTATTGCTTGTTATTTCTTTTGCATTTTCTAATAAAATTGACCTGGGTTTTATTCTAAAAATTTCAACCTACAAATAAAATACCCTTGTTTTTATTCATATTATCTTGACCATTTCCCGCAATCTTTTCGCAAATCATTTTTCTCTTTTCTACTAGAAATAAATACAGAGATCTCAGCATGCTCACGATTTCGGTCTTTCCATTACAATGATCTTGAAACCGTCTCCTTTTTAACCTTACGACTTGGTGAATGAATATAACAGCTACTGAACTATATCTATATTTTAAAACTAGAATTACTGAACTATATAAAAATACTAAAACTAGATTGACATGATATGGAATCACTCACACACATTAATAAAAAAAAAATTATGAGAATGTTTAAGTCAAAATTTCAACGAAAATGTAGGTCTGTCTTCCACTTACGTGATCTAAGGCTTTAAATATTTTTTTATGTGCTACACAATGGAAGAAAGCAAATTTTTTTTATATAGATTTCATTTTCTTTTGACTCATTCCCACCATTGGGCGCATTTGGGTTTCTATTTTAAAATTCATTTCATAGCTATTTTACAATCATTTTAAATTCATTAATTATTATTTCCTTGTTGAGATAACTCATTTCTTTTGAAGTTAATGTAAGAAAACCTATGTTAAAATATCACATTATGACACTAGATTTAATCACCGAGGGCGCAGCATGAAAAGTTGGCTTAGAAAACTAGCCAGCCCTATTGAAGAAAAAATGGTGCATTGGGAAATTAGTTAATCCAGAAATAATCAAATTGAAATTTTTTTTAGAGATATTTTCTTTCATTCTGTGTTTATTTTTAAAAGAACAAAAATACTACAGCATTTTTTACTATCACTCCTCAAAAGATTTATGGGGGGAAAAAATAGTCTGTTTTTTTCTGTTTTACAATCCATAATCATTTATACTTTAATCTCACTATTGAAGTTTTTCCTTATCTTGTTTAAGCCTTTTTAGATTACTAAAAAGTCATTAGTTTAAACAAATGTATATTCTTTCATCTTTTTTTTTTTTGCCTTTAGTTTTGGGAATCCAATTCCTCACTATGTATTACCTTATAAAAATGTAACTTGCGTGCACTACTAAACTTAAGCCAACGCACAAAGTTTGACAGATGAAATTTAAATCTATTTAGCAAAACCTGTTAATGTGCTCATATAAACTTTCTCTGGACTTTTTAATTAGATAGATGATATTAGTCAATGTTGTGAGGGGTTTTGTCTAGCATAAATATTCTAGGGAAAGACTTAGTCAGCGCAATTGTAGGAAAAAGACATGTCTATGTTATTATGTTCCACCCCATGATTTACCTATAGGACTATCTCTGAGAGCAGCAGTGCTGTGTACTCCATAGCAGACAATAACTTAATTCTGCAGGGAGTCTTGCAGGCCAAGCTCTATCGAGAGAATAAGCTTCAGGACATGGATTCTGACCTGGGATCACTTCCAAGCCTGGCCTTTGTTAAAAGGTTTGACAGCTATAGCACTGGAGATTTCGGCCAGCCTAGGTCAGGATGACTCTCGCAAAAAAAAAAACGAAATCATTTAGCTGTTCATTTTGTCATCCGCCTAATCTCATCACTAGCCTGTATCTGTTCTCATACTAATGTCCCGTAGTCAACTAGCCACCCACACAGCCAGAGCCCTTCTTAGGGGGGCCCTAGGCGAACGGTACATTTGGAGGGGGGGGGTCCAATGTCAAAAGGTAATTTTTTCGGGCCCTAGATATAAACACTGTTAGCCACCTGCAAATATGTGGCCCTTAATAATCTTTGAAAATGTGCCCCCCCCTCCCTTCCCTTTGACAAATTCTAATTGTTAAATCATTTTACCCCAGGGGGACCCCTGACAAGTGCTCTGATTTCCTTTCCTAATGGCTTAAAAAATTAAAAAGTCTCAACGGGAAGCACTGTTGGGGGGGGGGTCTAGCCAGCGGCCATGTTTGCCTATCCATAAGAATGGCTCTGTTCACAGCTTTTGTTCACCATATATGACTGAATTTTAAAATAACCAAAGATAGTTTAGCTCATTAATTCCATAATCAGTACCACCTGAATAGTGCCATTTATTAAGCTTATAATTATTATAAGAGTAGAGAAAAAAAAGGTATAAATTATTTTCTATATGTCCACCACTCTATTCTGATTCGATGCACACAGTTTTTTCATTTTAATTAATTAATTTTTTTAATTTGATGAGAGATTTTTAGTCATTTTTTAAGTTGCATGATGACATAAACCTTCTTTATAGTTTCTAGTTTGTTTGTTTAATGTTAATAAAACAAAATTGAGATATTTTGACCTGTCCATCCACTTCATTAGCCTGTAATTCGGTTTAGATGTTCACCTTCCATTCTTACTCTCTTAATATATTAATTGACATCTGTTTTATTTATATTTATAAATAAGGTGACTTTTTTTTACAACAGAGGCCTATACACAATTTTGAACAAAATAAATTAACATAAAAATACTTCATAAAAAAGATGCTTTTTGCTTGCATCGCTTTCGAAATAAAACGCTATTAGCCTGATTATTAACTTTCTTCTTTTCATTAATACTCTATTCAGCAATGCATGAATTATTTAGATAGCATGATAAATTTGTTTGTGTTTGACCAAAATATTATTTCAAACAGCAAAAAGAAAATTTCTATTTTTATTGTAAACAGTTTTAAAATGTTTAGCGTTATCTAGTTTTTATTGTATTCTATTTTTTTACTGATCTATAAAATATGTTTACATCATTTCTTTTTATTAAGATTTGTTTCATTTATCTTTGTAAATATTTTTTTTTAAACTTTTACAATAAATTACAAACTGTCATGATCACATTAAATAAATTAATTACACCTGCGCTAATTTTTTTTCAGTGGACAATTAGCTGTTCGCTATGACACCAGCAAACAAAAACTTTCATTGAGCAGTGCGGGTGATTCTCTGATGACCAGCTCCCCCGCCAGGGATGTCATGAGTTCCCCGAGTTCACAGTCGGCTAGCTCTCCAAAGAACCCAGCCAGCATTACACTTGAGAAGGAAAATGAAAACGGCCCCACTGGGAACATTTCACCAGGTTTCTATATTCTAATTCTTGTTTCAGGTTTTGGCAGTCATTGTTTTTTTTGCTGCCAAATTGTGTTTCTTTTGTTTCGTTGATGTTGTCTTCTATTGACATGTAGAAGATTCATGATTATTATTAATTGGAAGGCTCAATATTTCTATCAAATAACCCTATTAAAACGAAAATTGCACTTAAAATGTTTGGTAAATGTTGACAAGTGGTGTAGACCGCTCAACAGTTGATCTGATTGTCTTGAGTTCAAGCCCCAGTAAGTACTTGGAATAATTATTAGATCTCTGTGAATTGCCCAAGCCTACACAGCTTAAAAAAGTGGTTGAAGTAAGTAATGACAGCTGGTTATTATGCTAGCCAAACAATGCCCTAGTATTTTGTGACTAAGAAAAATATTAATTTTACACTTGACCTCCCCATGATGAGGCCCTTAGGGGTTGTAAAGGGAATCATTTTTAATATCATTCCTCTGCGCAGCTGTGTTGTCATTTGTTGACGGTTTCTTAATATGTAAAAGGATATCTTGTGTTATTTGAAAATATGTTTTTAAAAAAAATTCCCTCATAAAGCTGCTCCATGACTCTAGACAACACAGACTAGGTTGTCCCCCCGAATGCCTTCGCCTCGAATTCCTTTCACCAGTATCTCGTCCAGTCCTATTCCTCCTGGTACATGAAAACCTATGCTACTAATTAATTGAAAATTTCTGAGCATTGCTAATATTCTCTGTGGAAAAAGCTTAATGTTTCTTGATCTTAAAACTTCTTGTCCTGCAACAGTCTGTTTTGGTTGCATCACAATTAGGTTAACTTGGGGTTGAATTAATTTGGTTTTAAACAAAGTAAAGGCGGGTGATATAAATGCCAACCACACAATCATTATGTATAGCATGACCACTCTACTTCATCTTTGTCTATTTCCTTATGGGCATTTTAAAAGAATATTTTTTTTTCTGCTTTATGTATTATTTTTTTTAATTACAGTTAAATCTCAGCTGTTCTTGATTTATATTCTTTATAATTTATTTTAATGAATTAGCTGGTCCTGTGAAAGATTCTTATTTCATTTTCTTTTCCATCGTCTTTCTAAAGTAGTGCCTTAGGTCAATAAATTCAAGGTACTGTACAGTTGCCTGGGGGAATGTTCATGAATGCCTTAATTTGTTGTTTTTCTAGTGAGATATAGGTTAGTGTTTTTTATTTGAGTGGGTTTTTTTTTCATAAGAATTTTTTTTTTAAAATTTAACAGACCCAGAGAGTGAAGCTAAAATCTCAGATATGGCAGAGTCTGTGGTGACGGCTGGCTCAGAATATTTCACACCACCACTGTCACCATCTACCACCACACCTAACAGCCCTGACCATGAACTGAGTTGCTCTGAGATCCCCAACGGCAGCAGTGACAAGGTCTCAGATAAGGTAATGTGCGGTCATTTTACTTTTAAAAATAAACTTTTTTTTACATCACTCCACAGATGCAGAGTAAAGAGAAGAGCGGCATTTATTTAATTTTTATTATCTAATTCATACTAAAAAAATTTCTAGTTAAGAGACAGTCCGGTGCTCTATAGATAAGCGTGAGATGGATTCACAAATTTAAAAAAATGTATGTAAGACAATTTTAGAGAAAACTTACAACTTTTATAAAAAAAAAAAATTTCTGCATCAGTTAATAGAATTTCAAGCCTTGGCTGGAAAAAACCCCCAATTATTAATCTATACTATGTTTTCGACTCCATTTCAATCATTGGGCAATGCCACCTATTCAAAATAGCAAAACTGGTGATGTCAGGAGAAAATTTTTTTTTAATAGTTCATTTTAACTAAGATTATTGCTCCTGTTAATGAAACAACTGAATTTTATATTAAAATGTTGTGTATATATATATATATATATATATATATATATATTTAAATTTCTGAATATATCCCTAGCTAATCAATAGGGCACTTAGATATACACCTTTAAATTTAAAAATGCCTTCATAATATGAACACATGAAATTTGTGTGTTGAATTAATCCCAACTTTTTAAAAGATATATATAATGGAGGTAACAGAGTTCAGTTGGAATGATTTGTCATTCTTAATCATTTCTAGTGTTTTATTTTTGTATGAAATGGATTACTAACAATTTTGGAGAAATATAATATGGAGTATAATTTTATTACGTCTTTAAACTTCTTTTATGTGGCTAGATGTTCATTTAACTTGTTTTCTAGAAATTATGCCAATTTCAAAAAAATTATGAAACTAAACCCTCCCCCTTTTTTTTTAAAATGGAAGATATAGACTTATTTTTATGAAAGTTAATTTATGCTGCATTTTGTGGAATGTATCTCCAGCATCAACTGAGACCTGGCTGTATTTCACTGTCTTTGATCTGGCTAGTTATTTTATTTCAGACATTTTTGTATATATGTCTTTCTTTCAGAGCCACATTTTCTGCAGCTTATTTCTACGGCTTATTTCATTATACTTATTCTTCATCGACAAAATACTAATATTTCATAAGAATTACCAAATACTTTATTTTCTGCATAAACTTGGATCATTCTGCACATTAATAATTTTCACAATTCATTACTGAATGTAAAGGATAAATTATTTAGAAAGTAGCTGTTCTCATTCTATTAATTCAACCAATAATATGTACATTTTGTGAACACTCTTTTTTCATGTGTGCTATAAATTATCTGTCATCAAATTTTAAGACAACTTCTGCTAAAGAAAGGCAATTTTATTTCCTTGAAAATTTTTTTTTTAATTCTGCAATCGAATGTGGAACTTGATTTTAAATTGTTTGATGTCTTACATCTTTTCATCCTTTTTTTGTGTCAATAAATGTTTTGATTTTTTACGTCTTTGAATTTATTAAATCTATTAATCACTTCATCTATTACATTTTGTTTCATTTATTTTTTTTGTTCCATCTTCTGAAATAATAATGTTGTTGTTTTTTTTTTTATTTTTGTTTCATTGATTTTTCAATTCTGTCTCATTTTTTAAAAAAATTTAATGTTTCTTTGAATTTAATTTGTTGATTTTTGTCATAATTATATTTCATTTATTACTTCATTATTTAATTTGGCTCATTGAGATGTGCAATTTTGTCCACTTATTGGTTTTATCGCTTAATCTAATTTAGTTTATTGTTCTATGTATGAGTCATTCATATTTCATCCCATTTTGTTAATGTCTCGTCTTGTTTTAATGATTGATTCTTACAGCCTTTTTTTATTGCTTTCCCCTTTCATAACATAATTATTTGTATAATTGTTTTTTTTTTAATTTAATTTATGGCTTTGCTTCATCAGCTGTTGCTTATTCTCTCAATAGACCACTTTCAGGTGACTGATACTGAGCAAGTGGTGCTAGAAACTAAAACTTCCATTAAATCCTATATAAGGCTGACTTCACAGTATGACATTTTTAAAATACAACACCACAATAAAATTACTATCTACAAATTTTTATAATAATATCTCCTCTTTATGGTCTAGGACATTGGTCGGCAAAGTGCGGCTCCGGAGCCGCATGTGGCTCTTTGGCTCCTTAAGTGCGGCTCTGGCATTTAGTTTTATTTAGTATACAACTTATTTAGTGTACTACTTATTTAGTGTATTAAAAGCAGATTCGGCTTAGTATACAACTTATTTAGTGTACTACTTATTTAGTGTATTAAAAGCAGATTCGGCTCCCAATTTTTTTTTTTATTGTTGTAATCTTCATATTTGGCTCTTTGGCTGATAAGTTTGCCGACCACTGGTCTAGGAGTCTAGACCAGATCAGCTGATTAATTAACGTTGTCACTAACTAGCAAAAGGTACAAAAGTGCAGGAAAAACGTAAATTTTAAACGAAATCGAACTATAGAAATATAGAACTTTAAAAAAGCTGCAAAATCTTTTCTTGAAATAATTTTGAATTGAAAGGATACATTCGATTTACCATTGTTTTATATTTGAATATCTTAATTTATACGGTGTATATAAATTCACATACTGATTTTGGCCTTTGCCATTCATGGCATTATAAATAAATAAAACAAACTACATGTAGTAATAAATATTCCTAGTGATTTTATTAAATAATAATAATAAACAACTATATCGCAAAATAATATAAAGTAACATTGTCATGATATATGTTAGTTTTTAAAAGAAATTAAAATTAAAAAATTTAGGTCTTAAGTAATAAAGTAAATATTAACTTCATACACAAGTGAAATAAATATTTTTGTTCTTTCAGTTTTGAAATTGGATAAAAATAATGTCATATTTACTATACTTAATCATTGTTTTCATCATAATGGCTGAAGTTCATTTCCATGATCATTGATAAGACTGCCTCTCTGTATTGTGTAAAATACTAATTATTTAGACTTTCTTACCTATTAACTCAATCCAGACCATAAAGTAAAGATATTCTTCTAAATATGGAAGTGAAGGTAGAGGTTTTATTTTTTTAAATGTCATTTTTTTCAAACTATTTTACATTGGTTTCAAGTGGGAGTTTTAATACTGGCACCATTAGTTGTAATATCTGTCACTTTTAAGTCACTTGGTCTTGCTAATAATTATATCATCCCCTATAACCATTTACAACATTTTGTTCATTTCATTTTTTTATATCCATGAATTATTTTCTCATTTCAGACGGACTCACCCAAAAAATCTCACCAACTTCAAAGTAATGGAACTTTACCTTTTGAGTTTTCTCCCTTGCTAGAAGTGCCTGCACCAGTCATCAAGGTAGGGGGTCAGCGTGCCGGCAGCTACGGGGGAAGTCGAACAAACATGCTGCACTTGCACAGTATCAACTCACTGCATGTGTCCAAGAAAGACCTGTCTCGCCCCATGTACCGGAAAGATATATTCTACAGTGGCAGCGTGCTCAACATCCCCCAGTTCAAATCCCAGACGGACATTAAGAGCTTCATCACCAGCATTACCACCATCCCCGGGGAGATGGAGTTTGTGGACGGCCCCAGCCCGTCGTCCAGGTGCATCAACAACTACTGCAGCTGCCTTCCCAGGCCAGCCCGTGACGTCCTCAGTGAGATGGTTGACGTCTCGCTGTTCAAAGACCTGAGCTTCATGCTCATCTGTTTGGGCAACATCGCAGCGTTCCTGGGCTTCTACATCCCATTCATGTTTCTTGTTGACAGGTCGGTGTCATTAAATATTGACAAATCTGAGGCGACCTTTCTAATTTCCATTATAGGTGAGTGCAACGCATCCAAACAATGTTTGCTAAATTGTATTAGTTATAAAGATGTTTTTTTTTTTTTGTTTTCTTTTTCGGCTTTGTCTAATGGTACTTCACTGTACAGTCTCTTCAGTCTATTGATTAACAGCTTAGCACTTCAGTGATGCTATAGTACTCTATTCTAATTGTTAAAATAATGGAAACATTTATGTCCATTATATGTAGAAATTAATACTATGCGTTAGTCATTGATTGTTTCAAATGTAGCATTTACCCATTTTCCATATCTGGAAATTGTTGTAGCAACATCCCTAAATTTTTCATCTTTATTTTTTTTTCTTCAAATAAAAGTTTCAAGAAAAATGTTTATATCAGAGGTTTAATGTTTTAAGTATATTCGTATGCTAGTAATTTTTTTTAATTTGCTCCTTTAATCAAGTAAAATGTATTAGAAATGTTCATCATCTATTTTTAAATGGGTTCTTCTACGCATCTTAGTCATTATACTTCATCCATTCATACTTTAGTTTGTCCACTGACTAGAGCTTTATATTTCTGTTGACACCTTCATTCTTGTGTCATTTTGTTTATTTTTCCTTCACTAAAAGGTATCACCAATACAGTTGGGCGAGTTTTGATTGGCAAACTAGCTGATCTCCATTTGATAGACAGCCTCATCATAACCTACATCTCCATAGCCATATGTGGTGTTGTCACTGCCTTGGTGCCATTCTGCAACACTTATCCTTTGTTGGCGACCAATGCCGCCGTATTTGGTTTAGGCATGGGTAAGTATTTTTATTTAATAACTGTATGATAGCAGAAAATTGTCTAAAACAATTTAGGTTGTTGATTTTCTCAAGCGTAATTCGAAGCTTATAATTTAAAAAACCAAACATAATTTAATACCTGTTTTATGTCTGAATAATTTAAAAAAACATTGATGTGTTATTTTTACTATTTGTGTTCATGAATGCTAACTCCATAAATGTACAATGTAATTTTTTTTTTTTTTTAAATATCAGTAAGTTAGAACCAGATGTTTGATTAAAACATTTTATTCAATTCACAATTAGATATTTAATTGAAATGAATTTAGCTTAAAATTTATGTTTTGTTTTTTTAGTTCATTTGAAAAATGTTTATTTTAAATCATCAATTTTCTAATTGTTTTATTTATCTTAATCATCAATTTTCTAATTGTTTTATATTTTTCTGTAATCTCCCCAAATGTTTGTATTTTCCCCAGCTGCATTTATTTCTCTATCCTCCATCGTTATCTGTGATCGCATGGGTCTTGAAAAACTGACCAATGCCTTTGGCCTCCTGTCCATGGTCAGGGGTATAGCTGGGATGGCCGGCCCCCCACTGGCAGGTGAGGATTGACATTTGAGTCCGTATAAC
The DNA here is from genome assembly GCA_021962125.1 of Bulinus truncatus. NCBI lineage: Eukaryota > Metazoa > Mollusca > Gastropoda > Planorbidae > Bulinus > Bulinus truncatus. Next base: position 393,398 of record JAGDYQ010000063.1, on the reverse strand, counting down.
ATTTTCTGATAAACTACACTAGATCACGGACAGCAAATAGGGTTTTATCAAAATAAATAATTAAAATTTAAACAAATTGATTTAATTTTTTTCACATTTTTTATTCATATTATTATAATTTAATTTTTTTCTATTCTTCATTTTTTTATATACATAAATTGTGATATTTTTTTGTTTTTTTTATCTTTGTGTTCCTTTGCTTGATTATGTAGTAAAAAAGAGCTGTATATTGAAGCTGTTCTATTCATCTATATGGAATATCTTGAACATTATCAAATCTTGAACATTATCATCAATGTTGATTCCACTGATGCTTTATAAAATTTGATTTTGATTTTTTTTTTTTTACAAAACCGATGTCCTATTGTTAAATTGTCCCAAGCCACTAACCAAACGATGAAAATTGAAAGATAATTTATACACATTCACTTCATAAGCTTAGATAACTGTGACTAGTGGAGGATTTAAATTTGATTCACTCCCTTCTCTTTTTGAGGCAGTCCCAAGACTGGATGCTCTATATATCACAATGTTGTACAAAAAAATGTTATTTAAAAACATACTACACAGAGGAATGTATGAGCAACTATTTCATCCTCTCTTTAATTATATTACTGACCGCTGGGCATCTGGTCCCTGTTGAGCTGGTTTACACACCAACCCCCCCCCCACCCCCACCCCACTTCATCACTCTACAATCCATTTCTGAGAATTGTGCTCTAAACCGTTCTAACTTATCTACTGATGAACACCATCACTGCTACATTGATCATTGAGTTGTCATTCATGTAACCTGATTCTCTATATTACTTTCAAACCTTTCACATTTTTTTTTTCACAATGTGTATCAAATTTTATTTGTTCTCACAAGCGAAAAAATTGAGTGTGGGGAAAGGGCCCTTGTATATCCTTATGACGTAAAGAGAAGTTTTAAAAAGGTTTTACGCCTATTTTCAGCCTCAACTCAATCAGCCTACACATTCCATAATTCCTAGCCCCTGCTTAGTCACTTTTGTTTTCCCCTTCTGAAATTAGCCATATAGTGTTATGTTGATTGGTCTCTGGGGTTTGGTCATTCAAATAATAAAAAAAAAATCCTTCTCCAGGATTTGAACCCAAGACTTTCTAAGTGGCAGTCATTCATATTTTAGCACCTCCACCACCATCCCTTTTATTTTCTTCAGATTCATCAATAATAGATTTATTTTGTGCAGGTTTCATGTATGATGCCACTGGCAACTACGACCTGTCTTTCTTCCTTGGTGGACTGCTGCTATTTATTGGTGCTGGGTGTCACTGCCTCCTGCACATCAAGTGTCTCAGGTACGTGCTGGTCAAAAATGTTGTCAAATGAAAGTTTTTACCTTATTGTTTTATTGATCTTTTTTTAAAATCTCATGTTAACATTTTAGAGTCGCTTTTTTTTAAAAATGAAATAAGACTTAACATTTATATAGGTCAAATTCTGTATGAAAAATAATGCAAATAAATTTCACTATGTGTAAAGCATCAGAATCGTACTTTGTTTAATTACGTATACACTATCATCTGCCCTGCCTTTCATTATTATTTATTATTTATCCAATATCAATTGAAAATGTTAACAGAATTTGACCATTGGCTCTAATTAAGAAAATAACTTAGTAAAACTTATATCATAACTACTTGGAGCTTTGTAACCACTAATTACTTTAGTAAATTATCATCTTAGTTACTTTTTTAGTAGTATCTAATGGTTAGTTGCCAATCAAACTTTTCGCATAGACTTATAAAACTTCATTTTTATCTAAATTTTAAAAATAAAGCTCTGGTTAATCCATGAGTTCAATCAGAAAATGAATTTGTCTGGATGCACCATGAAGTGATTGACTTGGTCATGTTTCTTTATTCTATAAGTTTGAATGTTTTTGTAGCATGACAGTGATTGACAGTTTTCAATGTATTGTTCAGTGACAAGGAAAAATTAATTTCCAGATTGTGGATACAACCATCAGGCTGATTTACAAAAGCGCTTTGTGTAATTCCTAATCATACATATGACCATCAGAATGATTTACAGTGCTTTGTGTAACCCCTAATAATACATCATAATTTTTACAGAATATGTTTTCATTCACATATCACACTGTACTTGGGGGGGGGGGGGGGGGGGGTTGATAAATAAATTTAGAAGTAAAGTACATCTGACTTTCCAAATATAAAGAATCATAGTGTATGTTGAAACATTACTATCTGATGAAAATCTGAGTATTTTTTTATAGATTAAAAGTAAGTGTATACACTTATTGCACCTGCCTCAGGTCAGAATTGGGTTTTAAAAATTTGTGTTATATATATTGTTACCTCCAAAAAAAATGTCCATGTATTTTGTCTATTTTTGAATTTGTAGACCTGAAAGGAGGACAGAGTCGATCATACAGCAAACTGATACAATATTTGAACAACCGGAAGAGGAGGAAATTCTACAGTTGGGTGGGTCCAAGCCAAAGATCATCTCTATAGATGGAGCCGTGTCTTCAGCATGATGTATCATTCAGACTGCGCACATTTCTGTTAAAACTTACATTTACCTGTTAAGTTAGATAAAAAATAAATACAGCTTTTTAAAAAAAAACTTAATGCTATTACATTTTGGTGAAATTATCCCCTAAGTAAACCTTCCCTTACCAGTGGTGAAAATTAGCTTTACAAAATGTAATGTTAAACACATAAGTGCATTTTAAATTGACTTAGGTCCAGTCAGATATTTAAGGGGCATAGGGGTTGGCAAATGTGTTTATAAATTGATACTTCAAGCTTAAGGCGGCCGAATGTTGTAAAAAGTGAAAAAAAAATTATTATAGCTAAATTTGACGTTGAGTCTCACAGGACACAGTGAATAATTGGTGCCGGTTCAACAGAAGTTTACAATTTGTGTGGGCTGATGAGCTAAACTGAAACAAGCCAATATACTTTTCTAAAAGCTTGCCTCATAAAATAACTTGACATCTTGGTTACAGTTAATATATATGTTATATTTCCTTCACCATTGTATGTGTTCTAGTAGACCAGATATTTTCAGTCAGTATATGCCTATGGTGCATCTAGATATGGTCTGGTGGGAAGTAAATTTTAGCTCAAAATCTTCAGCAGAAAGGCCTGGGTTTGCTAATCAATACAAAAGCATTTTTCCTTTACATAAACCAGAGCACGTCATTGATTAGTTACATCTTGTTGAGTAGATTCTTGTCTCTCTGGCCTAATGTGAGGGAAGTGGTTCTTTAAGTAATGTCCCTTTTTATAACCAAAACTCACTGTTGTAGCTTTTTATTTTAAGCCTAGACCAGGTCTGTAGAAGGGTTTCTTGCATGCTGCTGTATACTTCTAAAAGAAGAAAACTTTAAAGAAAAGAAAAAGACAAAAATCTAAAAATAAATAGAAATACTATTTTAACATTTTTTGTGCTAATGAAAACATTTTGTCTTTCTCTTCTTTAAACTATAAGAGGTTGGCACATGACTTTTTAAGATCTAGCTTTCTGACTAAATTTAATATGAGCTTAAATATTGATAGGTCTTTTAAAAAAAAAAAAAACCTCGTTTGACTCCCTCTAACAATACGAAGTTTGTTGAGTCCTGCATCTGTTTTTATTAATTTAGTTTTTAGAAATAAATAATTATCTGATGTTAGCCATTCATATTTTTATTTAAATTTTATTTTTATTGCTTAGCAGTAGTCTAAATATTAGATTGAAATTAGTCCTAATGATGACAATTTAGTTTTTCATTCATTTATTGTTGTGCTTTTTCACTTTCTGGCTTTACCAAATTTAGTCACGTAATGGTTATGAGCTCTTTTTTTCTTATTAATTATCTGGCATTTTTACACTTCCATTTTTAAGTCTTTTTCTTTTTTTTTGTGCAAATGGCCACTTTGAAACATTGTTTTGAAATTTCATGTATCAAATATCATGTATCAGTTTTTGTGTACGTTAAATGTAGCAAATTTTTTTTTTGTACCCAAATCAAAGTATGGAGACATTTTAACTAAACCTGTTCATCTTGTTGTTGTTGTTATTTTTGTTTTTTTTTTTACTTATTAACACTTCATGGAATAGAGGTAGAAATTGTTCTGATTTACTTATTTTATTTTTGTTTAAGGAAAAGATAGAAGCAGACGACTATGAATAAAAATATTATTGTTCCTGTTTATCATCTTTATAATATGTAACTTTAAGTATTTCTGTTAGCTCTGTTTACTGTAAACATATCTAAGTCATCCAACCCCAATATTATAAGCTCTTCTTGTTAACTAAATTTTTTTTTATTTCAATGTCTGCAATTTTTATGCCAGATGACACATTTTTTAAGAGATATTCTCTAGTCTCAAGTTATTTTGCACTGCCCTATAAATTCACACACTTGATTTGTTTATCCTTTTAAAAAAAAACATCAAATTTATATATATATCCTTGTAATGAGATTGACATTATCATTTTTTACAATTATTTTTTTTGTATCACGTCATATGTACACGTCCTCTTAAATCATCGTTTTTTTTTTTGTCATGATCGTTATAATAAAACAAAACAAAAAAACATTCTTATAATATAGTATATCATGTTGCATTAATGATCAAGTCTTTCATATACAAAAAACGCTGTTTAGATTTTAATGCTTATTTCAATATATCTATATACACATGTAGAATGTTTTGATAATGTTGCGTTAAATGCACTGATTCTTCAATTAGGGTAATAGCCGCGTGTGGTTTGATTCTACATAATCTTAATTAACTTCATTCTAATATCATTTGTTTCTACTTTTTTAATAACACATTTTGAAAAGTTAATTTTTAATCTTTACATGTTTCAAGTAATATACATATGTTTTGCGCTACATGTTTGGTATAGCATACTTATTACTAACTGCCGCTCAAGATTATTTTTTTACGTTCAATCTTTTTTCCGATGTGACCTTTACTCCCCCGATTTTACTTTTATTTTTTTTCCAGAGTCTCCAAGGTCGTTGAATGAAGGTCTCGAAAGAGATTATTGAATTAACATTGAGATATAAGATGGTGGTTTTTTTTTTATTGGTGTTACAGAAAGTTTGTAGCTATAATTACATGTATTGTGTGTTTCATTTGTTTCAAGTCATGATAAAATTTTGAAAACTAAGCTGATGAATATATGAACTACATGTATGCTGCCAATGTTCAGGCTCATGTTATCTTTCTTTCATTTTGTTTTTAAATTGAATTCCATATAATACTTTGCACAAGTTTGAAAAAAAAAATGTGTTGTTTACTGTCATTGTTGAACTAAATCATATTTACCTTAAACTAATGTCAGAATGTTCCTCAAATGTTGCACTGATGTATTGTGGGTAGATACGTGTGTTGTGATTGTTTTAACCAGCTGAATGTCAGAATGTTCCTCAAATTTGATATTGTTAAACTGATGTATTGTGGGTAGATACATGTATTTTGATTGTTTCAACGAGCAGAATGTTCCTCAAATTTGACAGTGTTACACTGATGTATTGTGGGTAGATACATGTATTGTGTTTGTTCAACCAGCTGAATGTCAGAATGTTCCTTATATTTAACATTGTTACACTGATGTATTGTGGGTAGATACATGCAACCAGCTGAATGTCAGAATGTTCCTTATATTTAACAGTGTTGCACTGATGTATTGTGGGTAGATACATGTATTGTGTTTGTTCAACCAGCTGAAAGAACATTACAATGTATGATGTGTTTAATCTTACATCGGGAACACTGTGTTGGTTTCCTCATTGATAAGTTAGCAAGTTGTTTTGATGTGGGTGGGGGGGGGGGGTAACCTATAGTTTACTTCTGTTAATTTTGATAATTTGTGATAACAATGAAAGGTGTGAACGTTTGACACATGAAGAGGAGTTTTACATTTATACCTATTGTGATTAAAGAGAATAGATGTTTCATTGGTTCTGTCTTTTTAGTTTTCTTTTACATCTAAGTGGTCACCCATTTTAAAGTTGTTTTAGCTTTAGACATCTCTGAACTTTTATAAAACAAGAGCTCACGTTTGTGGAGACAGATTTTTAAAAATCTGCAAGTTTTGAATAGTTACTGCATTTTTCAAACATAAAACCCAAGGGCCAAAAAGTGAAATAATTCAATTAAATTTTTTTTTTTATTTCTAAAACATATTTGCATCTTTAATAAATTGTAATAAAATCATGAACTAATCGGATATGTCCGAAACCAAAAATAACCTAATATACTGATCAAACCTAAGGGTATATAATCTATGCAAAAGTTTTGCAGGATACAGCTGGTATAACATAATAATGTCTTGGCTGTTATAGTACCAAGGGTGCATCTATGGCTCACTGAATTCGTTGAACTCCTTTCAGAGCTAATGGCCTCTGCAATAGCTTAACCATCGGATGGTCGTGAGACCTGCATCATCTACATCAGCTTGGAGCTGGTCTTTGGGATTCTACTGCAGGGATTGCACCTGTGTTGTTTACATCCTGGCGCCTGGGCAGGCCCGGAGAGGGGGGGGGCTCCCTCTGTGTTTTGTCTGCCCCCCCTATGCTTGTTTGCTCTACTTAGTAACATTTATTTCCTGCCCCCCCCCCCGTTATTGCCTGGGCCCTGCTGTAGAATGCCTGGCTCCTGCTGTAGAATGCCTGGCTCCTGCTGTAGAATTTTCACGCTACGGGGCTGCCCTGGGCTTACCTGGTCGTTCACGGAGATGTAGACAAGTCGCCTCTATTTTTAAAAAAAAATTCCTCTGTGAAGGGTATTTAAGTTTAAAAAATAAAAGGTACAAATTACATCCATTTTTGTGCCCAGTATAACTGAAGTTAAATTTTTTTTTTTAAATTTAAAATAGGATTCTTATATGCAGTGGCGCAACCAGCAAAAAGTGCTGGGGGGCGGGCTTACGTATTGAAAAAAGACAGTTTGACAGTCTTTTTTAGTAACTTTATATAGTAAAATATGTATTGATGATTTGGTCTGGAGCCAGCCCTACCCCCCCCCCCCCCCGGTTGCGCCACTGGTTACACGAATACATGAAGAATGTTTAGAGTTTGTCATAATATTTACACAAGCTTGAAATTTCATTTTTAATATGAGTTAGTTATTATTATTTTTTTTTTTTTTTTTTACAGTTTTAGAACTTCTTATAGTTGTGTTACAGCAGGTTTCTGTACCTTAGCTTTCGTACTGCAGTAAACTATCCTGTTCATGTTTTTAGTTTATTTACCCATGCATATAAATAGAATAGGTATTGTTGGATGGTTGCCCCTTGTGATAGATGGCGTTGTTAGCTGAAATGAACACTTTAGGTCAACAGTTGTTGACCAAATTTCAGATTAGGCTTGATAAACAGTATCCACTAGCTTTGATATAAATCAGGCTCAGGGTACGTTAGTCCGGAGGGGGGGCTTTTTTTGAAGAGGCTAAACCTCACACCCCCCTTCCCCTCCTACCACCGAAAACATTTTTGTGGTAAAGGGTGTCATGATTTTTATTGCCGGTTTAATGAGTTTACCAAATAGTGAAGCAAAATGTACTCACACACTGTTTTTATGTGAGGAATCCTGCAAGTGACTCTGTAACGTGTAGAATTTACACCCCCTCCCCTTCCTCCCCCACCATCCCCCACTCTGCTTCACCCCCCCCCCCCATCAAATGACCCATCCTAACGAACCATCCCACACAGCGACTGACCAGATCGAGCTATTAAAAAAAAAACGCAGTGGCTACGGTAACAGCCAACGCGCATGCGCTCTAGCGCTCTAGACGGACTATTTTTTTTTTTTGCCGATTTTTTTTTCGGGGTCCAGCTATATATATTGTTCCTACCCCTAACCCTATCCCTAAGCCTATCCCTATCCCTATCCCTAATCCTATTCCTAGCCCTAAAAAAAATAGTCCGTCTAGAGCGCATGCGCGTTGGCTGTAACCGTAGCCACTTCGTAAAAAAACTAAGATACCAAAGTCGACATACCAAGTGTCTAAATATTTTTGTTGGGTTATTTTTAGACACACACTTGTCCCTCACACTCATCATAACAAGATTGATCGCTCGCCCCACTCCCCGGGACCTTTGTTGTTTTTTTTTCATATATTTAGTTGCTGGGTACAGACCCGCCGAGAGTGGGGGGGGTCAAATGCCCAGGGGCCCAGCGAGTTTTAGGGGCCCGGACTGAGCTGGCCAATCAACTTTTGAAAATATTATTATCAGCACGGGGGGGGGAGTGACAGCCCTGCCCAGGGGACCGAAATTTCAGTCGGTGGGCCTGGCTGGGTAGTTCGGTACTGACAGGCTTAGGAGTTAGATGTAGCTAAACTTAAAAACAAAATGTCGCTATTTGTGGGGAGGGGGATTCCCCCTTTAAAATAGTGTCTTATATATATATATATATATATATATATATATATATATATATATATATATATTGGGACGGATGATCGTGCGGTGTGGAGCGCTGGACTGTCCACCAGATGGGTCCCAGGTTCGAACCCGACTGAGAACCTCGAGATTTTGCAGGTCCTGGTGAAAGTCCCCAAATCCACCCAGCTTTAAATGTGTACCTGACTTTTAAGTTGGTGGAGTAAAGGCGGCTGGGCGTTGTGCTAACCACACAATCCTTTTATGTGTCGAGGTTATAGAAACAGATGAATTCTACACTTCATCTGCCCCGATGAGCCCTTAGGGGTCTTAAGGACATTTAACTTAAATTATAAATCTATGAACAGTGTAGCACCTAAATATTGATAAACATTAACGAAAATTAGACAGTTTTCGGAAATATCAATTTGAAATTGACGATGCGTATTATGTATGTTTTATATACTGGGCCGACACTAAGTGCCAAAATATCTTATATTTGAAGCAACCATGGACAGACTTCCTTTAGATACCATGACAGTTGATCTATATATACACAGTATGAGTCTTATCGGTTTTACTATCGTAAGTTACAGTTTTACTGGCGCTAATAAAACAATATAAGATTATTATTTATTTATTATCATGCTGATATCTGTTCCTATTGTAAGAAGAAGATGATATATACCTGTGTAAATAAAACACTGTTGGAACACACAAACTTGATATCGGGAATGCCTGTTTTAGACTAATGTTGTCTTTCCAAAAAAAAAAAATCACTTTTTGTATCATTTTTTTTACTTAAGATTCTACTTGAATATACTATTAACAATTTTCTTCCCTGATGTCCAATCAGCCCCGTAGCCAAGGGGGTGGGGGCACTGGGGGCCCGCTAGGTGTGGAGTGCCCCCCCCCCCGCTTAAAAAAAAGAAAAAGAGGAAATAATAAAGAAAAAGTAAAGGTGCCTCCTTGCTGGGTATTGGTGCCTCCCTGCTTACTTTGACCTGGCTACGGGCCTGTGTCCACTTAAAGGCATTGAGAAACACGTGAATAGAAATCTATACTCCAAGTGTATGTGTGTGAAGTCCCTGTAAGAGTAAGTTGAAATATCTTTGATACTATAAACCACTAATTGGACTGTTTTTTATGGTGCCCTTCTTTCATCCCCACCATAGCCGATAGTGCAATGACTATTGAGGAGCCACGGGATAAATGGCGGAGAACTTTGACCATGGCCTGAAATATCATTTGGTCCTCACTGGAGATCGAAAATTTTCTACCAAAAATGAGGTATACACGTAGAACCCAGAATAATTCTACAGCGCGATGGGGGAATGACGTCATGGGAGCTGCGGACGGCGAAGCCTACCCAATTGCGTCATCAAACTATGGCTATACCATTTCTCTACAATGCCAAACACCATATATAATGGGATAAAGCTTGAATATTTGCCAATTTGTCGAGAAATATAGACTGAAAATGTCGATGTTAGGGAAACTCTCTGGAAACAAACTCACAGCGTTACTATAATGGTCCTGGAATGGAACCCGCATGGAAAGGCAACAGTCGAAGAACCGGGCGCAGCGTAAGCTATAGGGCCTCTTTAAAAAAAAAGGGGGGGGGAATAAAGTTACTAGTACAATTAGACCTGGGGAAGGAGACGAATTTGGAGCCCGCAACCCCCCCCCCCCACCGCTGTTAGATTCGCCCCTGGCTAAAAGGAACGAATGGTAACGGTCGACATTGGGAAGTCAGTCAGCTGTGGTGACCTATATTTAGGGGGACGCTAATATATAACACTTCTGCCAGATAAAGCAGGTCACGCGCATCTTGTTGCAATGACACACCATATTTTGATCTTAATAACTCAAGCGACAGCATTGTTTGAAAAGTAAGGTACCTCATCATCCGGGCCTATGAAATGTAGAATTCTTCTGTTCTAGTACCAACGGTGTGGTGAGCACAACGCCCCACCAGCCACCCTTACTGCCCTAAACATTAGTTGAGCACCCCTCACAGCCGGTTGGACTTAAAAGGACTTTCGCCACGACCTCAAAAAATTTTCCGAGGCTCAAAACCCGGCTGTACACCGCACGGCATCCACCAGGGTTAAAGCCACCAGGGGTGTACATGAGGGTGCCCCCCCCACCCCCAACTCTCGTAATGATGATCGTCTCTTTTATCCAATAATATAGACTTGTTAGACTGCCGAAAAGATCAGATAGAGAGATAGATAGATAGATAGATAGATAGATAGACAGACAGACAGACAGACAGACAGACAGACAGACAGATAGATAGACAGACAGACAGACAGACAGACAGACAGACAGACAGACAGATAGATAGATAGATAGATAGATAGATAGATAGATAGATAGATAGATAGATAGATAGATAGATAGATAGATAGATAGATAGATAGATAGATAGATAGATAGATAGATAGATAGATAGATAGATAGATAGATAGATAGATATGTTTGAAGATGTATATCAAATAGGAATACAATAAAATATCAACATTTATTGACAGATAACGGTGTATAATTTATAGGTCAATAAACATGTAGTGTGTACCACAAATCGTAAATTACTGAACCTTCCTGTTGTTCAGTTGGTCTTTGAAAATGTACTTATTGTATTATGAAAACGAAATCTTTGAGTTCACTAAAAGGTGTCTGTGGGTGTGAAACAATGCCAAAACCGTTCTGTATTACGAGACATGCAGACCTTTTCATTTGATATAGGTAAGTGCATTGTGTTTTTTTGGTTTGATTAAATTCTTGGCTGGCAAGAATGAAATGTTCCGAATTACAAATTAAAGGGAGACAAGTTTATTTCGATCTGGTGTGAGTTAATAATTTAATATATGTATGTAAAAAGTTGACTTTGAATTAAAAAATTAGACAGGATAATGATTTGAAAAAAAATGTTCTTGTCGGTCTTTTGGATAACATTACATAACGCTAATACCAATAATATTTACTTGTATTCGTAAAGATAATCAAAGTACCATTATGCTGGTAAGATTGTGGAATTACATAAATGTAATTCCTAACAAAAAATGTTTCTTTCAGCATTGTTTCATCGTGGGACATTAAAAAAAAAAAAGACTAATGTCCCACCAGCCACGTAGCGTGAAAATTCCACAGCAGGGGCCAGGCAGTACATTTTAATAAGTAGAACAAATAAGCAAATGGGGCCAGACAAAATGCAGGGGGGCCCGGCCCCCGCACGCTACGGGCCTGTATCCCACCTTAAGTTTAACTTCTCTAACCTAACTTAGGTATGTGTATTTAGCTTGTGTATTAACAACAGACGAACTTGCACCTAAACCTGGAGTGGCTCCGTTCGGTTTCACCGTGGGTCGAACTCGCGAATCATCAGGTCAACAGTCATCTCCCTTTGTTCTTGACAAGACATTTTAAAAATTGCATTCGTGACCTATATACACTTAAGACACAATTTTTTTATGTCGTTGTGCATTAAATGATATTAGATTTTTTTATTTCCTTTCTCGCCTTTTATTTTAAAAGAGATTTTGATTTTATTAGCAGTATTAAAATGTATGGTTCGTATGGTAGTATCAAGTCTAAGATGTTTTTAATATTGATAAGTGAATGCTAGAGTTGGTGGCGGTCTATACATATTCAACATATGTACTGTCCAACTCATTCTGTACTGTACCAGTCATTTTGTACTGTCCAACTCATTTCGTACCGTACCAGTCATTTTTGTACTGTATCAGCCATTTTGTACTGAACCAGTCATTTTGTACTGTCCAACTCATTTTGTACCGTACCAGTCATTTTTGTACTGAACCAGTCATTTTGTACTGTACCAGTCATTTAGTCTTGTGGCTCTTTATATGTTACAATAATGATGAAAGTGCACCTATGGTTTAATGTTAGGAAATTCGCCTAAACGCCCTGCGGTCCGAGTTCGATGCCAAAGCTTGAAAGACAAATTTTTTTTTTGAACGACTTGATTTGTAACACCTCAAGTTGACATACAGACGGACAGACTTATAGACAGATTGTCAAATAGATAGATAGGCAGATCGGCGAATAGATAGACAGAAAGAAAAAAAATAGACAGGATAACTATGGGATGCAACTATCTCTACATGTATCCTTGGTGATTAAGCCACCGTGGCTTCACTGTGTATCCTTGGTGATTAAGCCACTGTGGCTTCACTGTGTATCCTTGGTGATTAAGCCACTGTGGCTTCACTGTGTATCCTTGGTGATTAAGCCACTGTGGCTTCACTGTGTATCCTTGGTGATTAAGCCACTGTGGCTTCACTGTGTATCCTTGGTGATTAAGCCACTGTGGCTTCACTGTGTATCCTTGGCGATTAAGCCGCTGTGGCTTCATTGTGTATCCGGAAGAGATACATTGACACATATGCACGAAGACAGACACGCAGCAAAAAAAGGACTGATTTAAAGATCGCTAGAAAGATAGATAGACTGACATGGGATTGAGCTAAGCACTGGGTTTTTTTTTAAAGTCCAGGTATCGGTGTAAAAAGTTCCCTTAGCCATAATAGGCCATCGGGGCAGATGAAGTGTAGAATTCATCTGTTCCTATAACCTCGGCATATGAAGGGGATTGTGTGGTTAAAACAACGCACAGCAGCCTTTACTTTCCCCAACTTAAAGTCAGGTACCCATTTGAAGCTGGGTGGACTTGTGAGACATTAACAAATTTTCACCATGACCTGGAGAAATTCCTCTGGTTCTCACTGGGGGGATCGAACACAGGACTCTCAGGTCGACATGCGAGCATCCACACCACTCGGCCATCCGTCCCGCAAGGTATCAGTGTGCTTCATTTCATACTTTAATTTTTTTTTATTTAAAAAAAATTGATACGTTAACTATAATTATAAACTTATTATAAATAAGAGACACGTTGAATACAACTTTAGTCCACTGTCGGGGTCTTTCAAAGGGCTCTGTGGTGCCCCCACACGGACTTAAGGGCCCCCGGACTTAAGGGCCCCCAGAACTTCCCCAAACAGGAAGAATGACTGAAACCCCCATTTTTTTAGTAACGCTCGTGTCTTCCCACTTCCCCGATTTGTTATTTCACATTTTTGTATCTGTGACTTCATTTCCGCCAGTTACTTCACGCCTACCACCTATTGCTGCATAACTCCCATTTATTATTTCACGTTTACTTTGGTTGCTTCACAGTTTCTGCCTGTTATTATTTCTGTTTGTTACCTTTGCGGTTTCCATTTGTTACTTCAGAGCCAATTGTTGGACACTTACCTGCTTGAGCGTACCTCGTTGTTTTTCGTCACGCATGAACGATCTTAATGATTTTACTGGCTCTCACAAACTCCATTTTTCGGTTAACTTAATCCAGATATTTTTAGTGTACTGCTGAAGGCTATCGGATTGCAAGGTGACCTTTATGGGGATGTAAAAAGATGTTGACTATGTTATGTAGCTGATTGAAAACAAGAGAATGGTTTTTTTTTTAACTTTTGAATCAAAAAGATTGACATGTCACGTGACCAGATTTAGCACCGAGGAGACGGGATGGACGTGCGGTGAAAAAAAAAGAGTGAGAAAAACTGCGAGATTTTCGGAGAGTTTGTGGTGGAAGTTCCCTCTAAGTCTTTCCCGTGGTGACTCCGTAACCACTGCACTCTCGGGCTGTGCTGGGGATGAAAGAAGGGCACTTTGGTTATGAGCCGGATCTACTTGGTTTGGGTTACGGGTTCAACTTCCGGCGTGTCACTTACCTATATCTATACATCCATCCATCTACCCATCCATCTATATGTATGTCTGAATGTCCGTTTGTCTGTGTGTCTATCTCTATATCTACCTGTATGTCTTATTAGTCTGACTGTCTGTCTGCCTGCCTGTCTATCTATGTCTATAAGTCTATCTATTTATTCTATCTATCTTTCCATCTACCTATGTATTTCTGTATCCGTCTGTCTACTATTATATACCAATAGACCTCTCTCAACATGTCTATCTATTTAGCTTTGTCCATCTCTCTCTCTCTCTCTCCCTCTCTCTCTCTCTCTCTCTCTCTCTCTCTCTCTCTCTCTCTCTCTCTTTAAACACACACACACGCGCGCACACACATACATATACATTTTTTTTTCAATTCATAATGTTATTGTATGATCATATAATTAGAACTTCCCTATCATACCGTCCCGGTTTTGTTGTGCTAATCTACAAGATTTGTTTCATTATCTTAAGCTGGCTGGGTTTGCGGCTATGTCTTCAAATCTTGTAACCTTGAACTTTTTTTTATTTTTAGAAATAAAAATGTACATAAATATAAATGTCTTTTTTTTTTTTTTACTTTTTAGAGCATTTTAGTTTATACTAAAAGTTTTATTTTCACTATTTCTACGCTATCGTTATAAAAAAAAACTGCTCCATTTTTATTCCTTGTTTTTCATTTCCCACGTCTGCATGTTTGTTTTATTACCAAACTTGACATGTTAAAACTCTGTCTTTGACTTCTCATTAAAATGTTTATCGGTGCAGCTGGTACGCTCTGAATATGGTCCAATTGTTTCACTCTCAAGGTCGTTACACTTGAGGATTTCGTTTGTCATTTTGACCTTGTCACATTGTGCCAGATTTAAATCAGAAATAGGCCAAAAACAAATTAAATCAGACCCCAAAAAAAAATGCTGAGTCCTTTACTGTACCGGGCGTGGTCTTTAAGGGCGGGGGAAGGGGGCAGCCCCGTAGCGTGAAAATTCTACAGCAGGGGGCCAGGCATTCTACAGCAGGGGCCAGGCATTCTACAGCAGCGGCCAGACCAATGGGGGGGGCAGGAAATAAATGTTACTAGAGCAAACAAGCAGAGGGGGCCAGACAAAACGTAGAGGGCCCGGCCCCCTGCCCCCCCCCGCACGCTACGGGCCTGGCGGGGGGACTGGAGGATCAATGATAAAACACCAATGATAAAACACCAAATGATAAAACACCAATGATGAAAGAACAATGATAAAACACCAATGATAAATTTCCAATAATAAAACACCAATGATAAAACACCAATGATGTAACACCAATGATAAAGGATCGGTGCAGGATGTACGTATAATCTACACACGCTATAGCTTAGTTCCCCCACTTTCTTGGGGAGGGGGGGAGGGCCCAAAAAAATTTCCAAGTGAATACATTAAGGATCTAAGGGCCCTTTTTAAGGATCAGTGATTCAGAATTATTCCAACACTTCATTAAAACCATCATCTTAGAATCTATCAAGTTTGACATAAAATATTCCATTAGGTAAATAATCTGCCTGCAGAAGTCTGTATATCCTGTCCAGCAGTTCATCTGTCTGGATGGATGATCGTCCATCCATTTCACTGTCGGTCCATCTGTCCGTTCGTCTGCCTGACCTACTGCTCGCCCGTCCTTCGGTCTAAACATTTAAAAGATTGAATGATTTCGCCAAACTTCAAATTAACCACAGGCTAACGTTGGTCTGCGGCCGTCTCGGATCACTAAACAACGAGTAAACAATGAATGTCATTCACGGTGTTTCCTGGGGGTCAGAGATGACCAGAGTGCAATTGATCGCTGGGGTTTAGAAGGGAAGTTACCGGTCATTACACTTTGTGATTACTGATGACACCTTCTCACTAACCTATATAGCAGACATTCGTGAAATGATTCCGAAACATTCAGTGTAAGAAGCAGGTATATAATGCTTCTTTTTAATTGAGACTATTTAACAATGAATTTGATTGGTCCGATGAAACTTAACGGGAAAAAAAATTTACAGTTGTCTTTGTTGTTGTTTGTTTTTAAACTATGTCTGTATCCAAATACAATGGGGAAATAATTCACTGATAGAGAATTAAAAGGTTAAGTCCCATGGTTAATGCTAAATGGGAGAACCGAGGACGATTCGCTTTGGTTGTAAGCCCGACCTGCTTGGTGTAGGTGACGAGTTCAAATCCCAGCAGGCCCGTAGCATGCGGGGGGGGCAGGGTGCCGGGCCCCCTCTGCTTATGTGCTCTACTTAGTAAAATGTATTACCGCCCACATGCTATTGCTTACTGGCCCTGCTGTGAGAATTTTCACACGCTACGGGGCTGAATCCCAGCTTGTTCAATCAACCTGGGTCATTTGTGTGACACATCCGGCTTTGCTGGGGATGAAATGGGAGCACCACAAAAAGTATCCCTGTTATTGGGGGTAATGGGATCTAAGTGTACAATTGCCAGATTTTTTGCGTTTCATCATTAAAACGGCATTTACCAATGACATTATGACATTTTAAACGCCATAGATCAGTGGGACGAATGACCGAGCTGTGTAGATGACTCGACTGTCGATATGAGAGTCCTAGGTTTGATCTTCGTGAGAATCATGTAATTTTTTTCCCAGTTAAAATTTAGTGCAAAGTCGTCCCATAAGTCCATCCAGCTTTAAATAGGTACCTGACTTAAAGTTGGAGAAGTAAAGGCGGCTGGGCGTTGTGCTAACCATACAATCCCTTCATATGCCGAGGTTATAGAAACAGATGAATTCTACACGTCATTTGCCTCGATGGCTCACTGGAGCTAAGCGAACTTTACTTTTTTATCAGTGATAGCAAATATACATTCAGTATAAAAAAAAACAGAAAAAAAAACTGAAATAGTGGTTGTATTAAAAAGACCAACTAACCTCTGACAAACTTATTAATTTACAAATAACTGAATTTTGAAACTTATTCAATTTAAACAGATACCATATTTAAAAAAGGGGACGGGTGGTCGAGTGGTGTAGTGCGCTTGACTGTCGACCTGATGGTCCCGGGTTTGAACCTCAGTGCGAGCCTTGAGACTTTTTTCAGGTCCTGGCGAAAGTCCCCAGAGTCCACCCAGCTTTAAATGGGTAGCTGACTTTAAGTTTTGAAATTAAAGGTGGCACAGGCGTTGATAGGTAACCCGATCATTTTTATGTGTCGAGGTTACTAAAATATAACATTTCTACACTTCATTGCCCCGAGGAGCCCTTAGGGGCTTAATAAAACTTTACTTTTTATATTAAAAAAAACTTAATCACAGTTTGTAAAATCGTCTTTCCGGCCTCAGGAAATCCAAATTACATTCTTTTCAGTGAATTTGCCGATTGAGTACTAGGAGATGCTCCTAAAACAATGATCTAGTAATGTACCGCTATAAACATTTACCATGCTTCTTACACTGAATGTTTCGGACTCCATTTCACAATGTATCTATTATATTGGTTAGTGAGAGGTGTCGTCTACGACCACCAAGTGTACCAAGGACCGGTAACTTCCCTTCCTTGTTCAACGGCGATCCAATTTACATCTCAGTCTCATCTCTGACCCCCAGGAAACACCGTGAATGACATTCATTGTTTACTTGTTGTTTAGTGATCCGAGACGGCAGCGGACCAGTGGGGACATAGTGATTCAAAATAAGGCATGTGCTTTCATTATGATTTGTTTTCTGTTAAATACACGGAGTGTGGGTGAAGACCCTGTAAGGATGAAATGAAATCTCTTAGATCATATACGGTACATCACTAATAAGATCGTTGCTTTATGGTGTCATTCGTTCATCCCCCACCATAGTCGATAGTGCAATGGCCATTGTGGCACCACGGGTGATGTTGCAGGGACCATGGGCGCAACCGATGTACGGGTCGTGCGGATCCGGACCCTACCAAAAATCAAGCCACTGGCATTCGACCCTACCAAAATTTGGGGGCAGACATACCAATTTTCATCCTACCTAATATTTTAGACCCTACCAACTTCAACATACTGGTTGCGCCCCTGGCAGGGACTGTACCCGTGACTTAAAATATCCATTGGTCCTCACCGGATATCGAACCAGGAACCTTCAGGTTGATAGTCGAGTAATATGTACACGGAGAAGCACGTAAAGTTCTAATTAAAAATAATTTAATAAAAGAAAAAAAAATGGAAAATGCCCACCAAGAAAAATATAAAAACCAAATTAAAATGTCTCAAGGGAATATTTTGCCTTAGAATTCGATCAACACATTTGACGTCTGCCAACTGGTAAAACGTATATCGTTCAGTCAAACATACTTCGCATATTACGAAGTTCGTTGTATCGACGGACTGAAGGATCAATGATAAAACACCAATGATAAAGGATCAACGGTTGCAGGATTGACGTATAAGCTACACAATCTATGGATTAGGGCCCCCACTTTCTTGAGCGACCCCCAAATGATTGTCCAAGTGAGCAATTCTTAAATATTTGGCAATGACACAATATCTGGATTTGTGCAAATTTTACATATCTCGAAAGTTTAGAAACTATATCAAGTCTGAATCATGACCTGTCCAAAGGATCGGCGATTAATGGCATCAATTCAGCTTCTCATTAGAACCATCAACAGAATCAGTCAAAATTTGAAATAAACTAACTGTTGGTTGAAGAAAGATTCCATTAGGTAAATAATCAGCCAGTCAGAAGAGCGACTTCCACAGAAAGTGTCCTTAAATCTATGTGTCAGTCTATCTCTCCATCCTGACCAACTCCTCGCCCGTCCTTCCGTCTAAATATATATTAAAAAATTGAATGAGTTCTTTTCTTATTTTATGTAGCCTCAAACTGACCACAGGCTAACGTTGGTCATCTGCCGTCTCGGATCACTAAACAACAACTGGACAATGAATGCCATTCACAGTGTTTCCTGGGGGTCAGAGATGACCAGAGTACCCAAATGTCGCTAGAGGTTAAGAAGGGGGTTACAGGTCCTTACACTTGATTATCACTGACGTCACCTTCAGATCAGCGATAATACGAGTAAAATTCAGTAAAAAAAAATCAAACTGAAATAGCAGTTGTATTAACAAGAATAATTTCTGACAGACTCATTAATTTACTAAACAAAATGAATTGTGAAAAATTTTATCAATTTAAAACAGATATCGTATTTTTAAAAAAATATGTAATAACAGTTGGTAAAAATGTCTGTCCGGCATTAGGAAAACTAAATTCTGTTCGGTTTTTAAATTTATTTTTGTGGATTTTAAAGCTTACTGCTTCGTGTCATGTGCAAAAATTCTTTGCAAGAATGACCAAATTCATGTTTTAGATATTAAACAAGTTTTAATGTATGTTGAAAAAATAAACTTTCTTGGTTGTCTTTGCAATCTTTCATATAAATTGATTCATTTATCGCTTTCACTTGCATGACAGCTGCAACCAGGTAACGCTCTTCACTTGAAAGCGTACATCGTTTCCTGTAACCGGAAATGACAAAGATTTGAGAGCATGTCTTCAATGTAACCATCTTGTATCTATGCCAATAACCCGCATACCGCCCGTGCTACACAACCATTAGTGGAAGCTAATTGTTGCTGTCAGACTGGTTCCACCTTCCTCTGCTGCCTGAAGTTCACATTGAACAATATATGTTTATCTTAAAACCAAATCGCACTATTATTAGTTGTCAAAATTTTTGAAGCATGAACAATCCACACAACAACGCCTGCCACATCACACTCCCCCCTTTGATTTACATACCAAACAAATAATGTTCAGGCACATTAAGTACCTTGAGTCTATTAACATGCATAGGCAAAAATATTGCATTTTTCAATTTCATGGTATCTCTTTGACATATAAAAGTTATATTAGTTCTAGCTGGTCCTCTTTAATTGGATTCTTTGCTCCTGCCCATACATCAAAATTTACGAGCAATGTGGCCCTTAAAGTAAAAAGTTTGCCAACCCTTCGAATATAATATAAAGTTGTTTTTTTTATTACTTTAACAACTGATTTTTGTTGATTTTATTTTTCTGCGTTCCTTCTTGGATGACTGAACAACTACCATGGTAATAAAACTGGATATAAAAATGAAATCACATCTTTGAAGGCACAGTCTTCTAACTAAAGTTACGAACTTCACCAATAGCTCTCAATGTATGTGTATATGTATCTCCTAATATTAATACAAATGCGCGTGTGCATTGTGTATACACAATCATATTCAGTATAAAAAGGGTCGATCAAGAAAAGTGAAAAAATAAATGATAACCTCGTATTAACAAACCTTGTCAGCACCTTCTGAATCTGTCATCGCGTTTTTAAAAACCTCTGTCCAATGTGGCCCCATAGTTCGTTAACAATATTTTACCAAAGGATCGATTCACCCATTTTTCTACATATCATGCCCTCAATGAAATTTGGATGCAATGGAAATGGTGCATTCAGAAGCTTTCGATATTGCTGAGCACAAATCTAAGATAATTTCCAACATGAATACATTCAATCATCCAGTCACAGTTAAATATAACGAACTTTGAATAAATGCAACTGACTACAAATATAATAATTCAAACACACTGACGTATGCAGAATTTCAAACACACACACACACATATATATATATATATATATATATATGTGTGTGTGTGTGTGTGTGAGTGTGTGTGTGTGTGTAAACAGGCCTACCGACAGAAATTTTCGGGCCCTTGGGCAGGGCTATCACGGCCCCCCCCGTGCTGATAATAACATTTTCAAAAGTTGATTGGCCAGCTCAGTCCGGGCCCCTAAAACTCGCAGAATCCCTGGGCATTTGTCCCCTACCCTGCCCCACCCTCCATATCGGCGGGTCTGTATTTAAAGTCAAGGCTACAGCAAGCTATTGTTGGGCACACAAAGAACAAAACCAGAAGGTTTTTCACCGGACTTGATCCCCCTATCGTGGCGGCAAAAATGTTAATCCTGAAGCCAACTTGATGGGCCAATAAAGGGGATAATGTCCCCCCGAAGAAAGGCACCCCCAACCCCCGTCCCCGGCGCCCAGCTCACGGCGCCCTCACTCCCGTTAAAACAAACGCTATGCGGCTGGTAAAATGGCGTTGATTTTAATAAAAATGTGTCGCCCAAGTTGTGACACCAACGGCGTTGTCGAGGCTTAACGCTTTCTACGCACATGAATGGCGCAAATAAATCATTGTGACATAAAAAGGGGCTGTCCACATATGAAGTCGATGAGAGCCAGATCCCAATTCTATAAATGGCACCAAAAAAAAAAGACTTTTAGAAATGTGCATTGTAATCAATGTATCATAATGATTGGAACAGAAATCATTAAATATTAGAAAAAAAAACTGGCACATTAATTTTAAAAAATCTGGCTCATTGGAAGAAGTACAAAAAAATCATCGGAGAGCCTCTTTGGCCATCCCTGTTATAAATACATGTAGTTGATATTTTCCATCACTAAACATTTTTTAGCCAGAAACGTCATTTAAAAATAAATACATATCTGTATGTCCCCCCTCTCTCGCTCTCTCTCTCTCTCTCTCTCTCTCTCTCTCTCTCTATATATATATATATATATATATATATATATATATATATATATATATATATATAAAGACCAAAGCTGACATGTAACGACAGACACAAAAAAGCATACCCTTAGCCAACCTTCGGAATCTAGGTCAACAGCTGATCGGTGATAAATTCAACACACACCCATACACACACACAAACACACACGTTGATATACTTCTATTAGTGTGGTTTACTAGTCGGTCTGTATGAACTATTACAGTTTTAAGACTTATCCACAGTTTTTTGTTTCATTTATAATCAGTGAAAGATAATTGATCAATTTTTTTTAAAGTTTTCATCGTTGTTTTCTGTCGTTGGAGACACTGCTCATTATTCTGTAACGTATGTATATTTCTGGTTTTTTTTTCAGTTATTACAATGTTTTATTGGTTTAAATTTAAGCAAAGAAAAATTGATAGATTTACATAGCCTACTTACACAATTTGATTGCGGGAGATTGGGGGAAGGGAAACAGAATCAAAGCTCGAAGAGAGGTCGGTTCGTTAAGTAAATTGATGGGTAGTGGATAATAAAGTAAAATGTGTGAAATTGAGAGACTTTATTGATCTACTTGTTGATCGATCGATTAATTAATCGAATGTATGTTTGAAGCATTTACTAATACCGCACGGGCCTACTTAGAAAGACATCTAGGTATATTAGCTCTGATAAACTGATAGATCAACCGAGCTCTGATAAATTGATAGTTTGATTTATTAACTAACTAAGGCATGTACAAATAAGTACTCAGAACGACAATGAATAATGCTATGTCGAACGCAACTAACAGTGTAAAAAGTCTTAGTTCTTCCTTCACTGTAACGGTCACATTGACATCGTGGGTGCAGGATCGTCACAGGGGAGGAGGGTGGTGGTGGTGGAGTAGAGACCGAAACAATTCTCAGGGGCCCCCGAGGCTTCGTGGCCGGGACGCTTTGAAAAAAATTGTTAAAAATATTTTTTACTTTTATTTTGCAGACGCGAAGCTGGGATTCTTTCAAGGGAAAGGGACTCAAAGTTGTTAAGATTTTTTTCTGGGTGCTTAGATTTTATAATTTTGATTCAGTTTAGTAGCGTTCATGTCAGCCTGTGGCCAAAGCCGTACTTTCGGGTGCTAGGCAGATACTGTCAGAGATGCTTAAGGGGGTCATAGGCAAAAGTACCAACTGAGTCCAAAAGCCTATGACCCCCCCTCCCCACCCCCTAAATCTAGGGCCACTGACATAACCATCAACTTAACCCCCCCCCCGCCGTATATCACACACATCCATTAGTTTCTAATGCAATGTTATCGCAGACTATTATACTAGATTTAGCCCCTAGTGGACTGGTGCCCTGGCATTCTTTGGTTTTCACCTGTACTGCTCCCTCGTGCGTCTCTCCTCCTCCTTCGTGCGTCTGTCCTGCTGCCTCGTGCGTCTGTCCTGCTCCCTGGTGCGTCTCTCCTGCTTCCTCGTATGTCTCTCCTGCTCCCTCCTTGCGTCTTCCTGCTCCCTCTTTTCGTCTCTCCTGCTCCCTCGTACGCCTGTCTACTCCCTCTTGCGATTTTACTGCTTCCTCACGTTGCCCTTCAAAACTATAAAACAACGAAAATGGAGTATTACGCCGTTCAGCCACGCTGGCCTCATCGCCTGACCATCGCGGTAACTGGGTCATGCGATAGGGGGGGGTCAACGAAACAAGTTGACCCGTGCCCGTGACACTCCGCGGACATGTGGATCTAATGTCTGAGCTCATTGTTTCCGCTAATCCATTATCCACGGCAGGGAAAATAAAATAAAAAAAATGTTCATCCACCTTAGTATCAGTAACAGTGAAAGTGTACTGCGCTTTAGAGGTCACTTTTTTTTAAAAAACAAGAGTGTGCAATTAGTTATAGAACGGTGTGCAAGTCAGATACATGTATTTATAGGAAACTATCAGCTCGATATCATATCAGGAAGTAACATTTTATTTTTTTGAAAGGAAAAATTATGGGATTCATTATAGCCATTTTATAGTTAACTTTTAAAACGTGATACAGAATGTTGTTCTATAAATAGACGTGGGGGGGTAAGAGAGCCGCTCTGACATTTATTAAATTTTTTTTTTTGGACCTTTGGCAAAGGTACATTTCATAAATTTGTGGGGGGGGGGGGAAGGGGGAGGACTCAGGAGGCACAAAAGACATTAAGGGGCCAAACACTGGACTCTAAATAATCTTCGAAAATCAGGCCACCCTCTGACTCACCCCCCTCCCCCCACCCAAACAACTGTTAAATCATTTAACTGTTGGCTTAGTTAAAATTAAAAAAGTCATCCCATTAGCGGTAAGGGCACTAGGCAGCCTCTTTAGTTCGCCTGTCCATAACAGCCTCTTTAGTTCGCCTGTCCATAACAGCCTTTTTAGTTCGCCTGTCCATAACAGCCTCTTTAGTTCGCCTGTCCATAACAGCCTCTTTAGTTCGCCTGTCCATAACAGCCTCTTTAGTTCGCCTGTCCATAACGGCCTCTTTAGTTCGCCTGTCCACAACAGCCTCTGGTTGTAGTAAGCTTGATGTGAACAGCAGAAAGCTATGCACTCGACATCTTTTTCCTTATGTCCGTTACAGGCTAAGGCATACATATATATATATATATATATATATATATATATATGTGTGTGTGTGTGTATGTGTGTGTGAGTGCGTGTGTATAAGTGTGTGTTTCCGTGTGAGTGTGTGCGCATGTTGTGTGTGTTATATTTATGTGTTCGTGTGTGCGGGTGAGTGAGTGGGTGTTATGTGTTGTGTTCGTGTGAGTGTGTTTGTGTGTGTGTGCTATATTTGTGTGTCCGTGTGTATGTGTGCGAGTGTGTGTGCGTGTGTGTTATATTTTTGTGATTCGTGTGTGTGTGTGTGTGTGTTTGAGAACAGCGGTGTGTGTGTGTGTGTTAATTTTCTATCTTGTTTTGTTGCGTTTCTTTTGGCGAGTAGTGCTGAAATTCAGTTTTTTTTTTTTAATTTTTCAACACCTTAGTTTACCCTAACTGAGAGAATCTAACCGGTAAATGATTCTTAAACATTCTTTCACAAATAGCTTTCTTTATATGACCGAATTAACATTATGTATATTTTACTGCTGACAAAAATGTTGTTATGTTGTATATTAATAACAGCGATCTGTGGCCTTTCTTCTTCTACATAGACTGTATACCCATGGTCTTCAACACACTTACATACATACAGGCCCACCAACAGAAATTTCGGGGGCTGTCACGAGCCCCTTCAGTGCTGATAATAATATTTTACCCCCCCCCCCTCACGGTGGCACTGCATACATATATATGCGTACATGCCCATACACCCGCGGTTCTCAACAGGTGTTGCGTGGTGTACCCCACAAGTTGTACGGGGAAATGGTCACGCAAGCGTACGGAGCGACATATAAGTAGGGTTCGAAATTACGCGTAAGATTGGCGCGCGTAATTTACGCGTAAATTACGCGTACCATTAATTCCCAATTACTTGAAAATTTATATTCCTTTTGTTGCTCACGCTCAATGATTGCTAGTAGGTGTATTTTTAATAATGTTTTCAAAGGTTTTAACTTGTAATTAACCGGTCATACTAATTTGCCCGTCGTCAGCATCGGCCACGTATTTCGTCGTGTACTGACTGCATCAGCGGCGGCCATCTTTGGCTGAGTAATACCGTCTAATACGGTCGACGCGGGACGGGTGCAATGCGGCGCGAAATACGGCCGCTGCGGTTGCCGAACTCAGCAAAAGACGGCACACGCGATCGACGCTAGTGCAATCCGCAGCGAAATACAGACGACGTGGGTGCAATACGCAGCGTCTTACGGCCGACGCGATCGACGGAAGCACTATACACAGTAAAATGTTTTCTATACGTTTCATGACATTTGGAACATATATTATTATAGATAATGTTTAAAGAAATAATGGGTTTTCCATATTACAATAAAAAAAAATTTCATCGTCAGGGAAAAAATGTTTTCTATACATTTCATGACATTTGGAACATATATAGATAATGTTTAAAAATTAATATTATTTTTTTTTTATTTTTGGGTTTTATAACCTCCCCGTTTTGCTTGCAGCCGCTTGCCATACAGCTCATGGCGGCATTGTGTAGAAATTTTTTATGATTTTGTCTTTTTTTTAACCAGACTTTGGCTTCCTTATTGAAAATATTTATATTATTATGTTTACTAAAACGATTAAAACAAACAATATACTGTGCGGTTTACGCTGTTTTACCAAACGAATACTTCCGGTTTAGGCTTGTGGCCGGATGTAGATGGTACTCCTAATCACTGTAATTAATTAATCCCGCTGTTAACACAACAAATAGCGACAGAAACAATTAAAAATGGCCGTCAAATATGCATTTTTTTAAATTACCGTAATTTACGCGTAATTTTCCAAAATTTACGTTACCGTAAATTACGCGTAACGTTACATATAAGTGCCCCAGTATCGCAAATAGAAAGTCAAGCACTTTCCGCTATAAAAATAGTCATGTGTATACGGACATACCCACGGGGCATACTTTAACACCTTATGGAGGGGGGGGGAGGGGGTTACAGTTGGTATACAAAAAAAGTTTGAGATCCACTGCCATACACACAAACAGTTGATATAACATTATAATAGCATTATAAGCCTACACTTTATGATCATATGCTTGGGGTTGTGGTGGGTGGGGGGGGCATGATTTATGATATTTTTTTTTTAAATGGGGTCATTGTTTATCTATAGTTTGTCTCTGTGACCACTGAAAACACTTTTATTAAATTTTCCTGAAAAGTCAAAAAAAAAAAAAAAAATACCTTAGATCATACAACTATTTATAGAAGTTACATTGACTTCAAAAATAAATAGCTTGATCGCTGATATGGATAATTTGTTTCAGGTATCGATCTTGCAGTTTGTCAACGAAATATGTAAAATAAGGATAGATTAAGAAAGCTAGTTTGAAAAAATAAAAACTGTTGCTTCATTCATAATTATGCTTTATAGTGTTAAAAGAATTTCGCCTTCTCTTGTTTGTAAAGTTTATTTTAAAAAAATAATTAAAAGTAGTGCGCGAGACTGAATTACTCCGCAATCTTCTCCACTTGATGCCACAATATATTTACGCATTAAAAAAAACATTTCCACTTGTTTGACCGAGGGCCCGCAGGGCCGGCTTAATAATTGTGGAGCCCAATTTAACGGATGCTTCCTAGGCCCCTCTTCTAATTTTTTTTACCATACAGCTATTACTATTAATATAAATTAAATTACGGGGCCCCTGTCAGGCGTGGGGCCCAATTTTGGAGCAATCTGTCAAATTGGCTTAAGGCCGGCCCTAAGTTTTAAGTAAATGCAGCCTACTTAGTAAAATCACCTTTGGAACGATTCAATTATTCAACTATCAATCTGCGGTGCACATCTCGGCCTATTTATTGTTCAATGTCAAATTACCAGATAATCTTTCAATTGCCTAAAATCTTCATGCCAAAGACCCACTTCAGCAAATCTTTTTTTTTTTTAATTTTGGCCTAACACATCGACATAAAAACCAATCACTGCACTGAATCACGTTAATTATTGGATCAACAACTTGGCCAGATTTTCCCGTTATCTCGGGTCATGTCTTGGCTGTTACGTTTAAACTTCAATCTCATTTGCTGCTGATTATAAGGTTGGTGAAACGTAACAGTACTGAGCGAAAAGGAATGGAAAAGGTGGTTTGGTGGGGGGGGGGGGAGAGGGGTAGGGGCTTATCTTGGCTACTAATAACCCGTAAATAACGACTGTTATAAGTAATTTTTAAGGAAATCATGTGAGAGTACAGTCGACACGCGTTACAAGAGCCGTGCGAATGGGTGTAGGCAACATTAGGCGAACGCCACTGCAAAGGGGAAAGGGGGTTGGTCACTTGTTACTTCACATATGTGAATGGGGGAAGGGAGGGGGGGGGAGAGCTTGTCGAAGTGTTTGTTACACGAAGATGAATGACTGGTAAAAAATAAATGGGTTATGCGGTTCCGAACATATCTGGAAGTCTATGCCTAACTCCTTCACCCCCCCCCCCACACACACCCCTCTCCTAATCAACCGTGAACGGGATTGTGCCATAGGCCAACTTTTCTTCATGTATCAAGAATTCATGTAGCACAGGGCTTCTTAAACTATGGGGTAGCATAGCAAAATTCTGGGGGTCGCGAGAGATAAAAAAAAAATACAATTTAACAGAAAATGTTTTTTAACTTGTAAAATATTCATTTATTTTTCTTTTATATTTGCATGGGGGTCGTCAAGAAACTCGCAATCATAAATGGGGTCGTGAATTACAAAAGTTTAAGAAGCCCTGATGTAGCATATAAACATGAGCTTGTGTTTGACAGTAACGACAGAAGAATAAAAAAAAAAAAAAGATACTAGTGTAGCATCCCTTTTGAACTATATTATGATGCGCGCAAAACATTTTCATAAGCCCCCATCCCGCCCCCATGTCAGCCCCCCCCACACACACACATTCAAACACAAACATTTTCCCTCCTTGTCAAATAAATATCCTATAGACAGAGCCGTGGCTAGCTATTATGACGCCCTGTGCGAGTTACAATTTTTTTTTTGGCCACCCTGCTCCAAATCTGAAAAAAATGCAAAAAAAAAAAACAACAACGTTTAACAGCGCTTTTTCGGCACCCCTTCCCTAGTTCGGCGCCCTTCGCAGCCCCACAACCCGCAGCACCCTTCTTATGCCACTGCTGATAGACTTAGTCAATAGGTATTGTTCAGTTTTGGTATTTTTTTTTACTTTTATTAGTCCTGGGCCCTTTTTTTTGTTCATCTATGAGAACCACTGTAGTATGAATTCGGAACAAAATGAAATCCCACAGTTGAAAACTTAAACTTGATCTGATTCGTGCTGAAAGATAATTTTATCTCTTGAAGTAGCCAATAGGTCTTTTTTTTTTTTAAATAGTAATAAAGATAACATTACCAGAGCGTTGGATTTTTTTAAAATTTTAATATCACTTGAAGACAGTACCGTAGCCATGCACCGATAGAAGTTTCGGGCCCCTGGGCAGGTCTGTCGCGGGCCCCCCGTGCTGATAAATATATTTTCAAAAGTTGATTGACCAGCTCAGTCCGGGCCCCTAAAACTCGCCGGGCTCCCGGGCATTCCCCCCTCTCCTCTCGGCGGCAATGGCCATGCACACGCTTGACGTGGCCCCCAATGCGAGTGTTAAGAACCACACGCGGATCCCCGTGAAATAATCCGTCTCTTATCATTTAATGACTTGTCTTAAATAATATTTTGTTTACTATATGATAGACGGAAATCCGACCCTCATATACAATGCAGTGAATCAGAATTAACCCTTTCGTTACTGATTTAAAATTAATAAACACGTTCCGTGTGTCGTTGGATGATTGAGGAATCAAACTGGGAAACATGCGTTGGTTTTTGAACATTTTAATTATTTCGTAATTGTGGATCAGCGGGTCTCAGTCGTTTTCACGACTATACCCAGGGCCGGATTTATATATAGGCCGACTAGGCCGCAGCTAAGGGGCCCCGCGAAATAAAGGGGGGCCCAAAATGTTGAGTGGTATGCACAAATTAATTTTTTTTTCCCGAATTGGGGCATCACATTTTTGTTCGCCTATGGCCCCCTAAAAACTGTAAATCCGGCTCTGACTGTGCCCCCCCCCCACGGGGGAGCGAAAGTATGTCGCGGGGTACCCCCCCCTCCACACGTAAGTTCGCGAGTCACGCAGCAAACTGGCGACCTTCTTCAAACTCTTGGCTTGTTTTAAACGAATAGTATGTATGTCACTGCTTACCCCCTCGCGCATACTCTTTCCCTGTAACCCCTAGGGGTAGGCGTACCACATGTTCAGAACCGCGGTTGTAGACTTCCTGTTCTTCTTTTCCGCACACAAAGACTGAACATTTATTATGTATTTTGTGGGCCATGGGAAGAGACTTTCCAAGATTTGGGGGGAGGGGGGGTGAGGGTCACAGGTCAAAGTAACTGATAGCAATAGATGTGATAATGATTCGAACCGAAAGTAGATTGGTGGGGGGGGGGGATACAGTGACATAGCGAGCTTATCTCGCGCCCTGGGCACGATACCTTTTTTAGCGCCCCTTCGAAAACCATATAACAATTGTATGAAAAATATACCATTTAGCGCCCCTTTGTGAGTCGCGACCGGGACATGATGCCCCCTTGCCCCCCTCTCTACGCCACTGGGAGGGAGGGTATTAGGTAATGATCTGTGCAATACATACTCGCTGTATTACTTATTGACATGCTGAACTTTCTTTTCGTCCTTGGCAAAACGTAGCATAATAAATTCGCATTGCAACATGTTCGTGGCAAAACGTAAAATAACAACTTCACATTGCAACATGTTCGTACATTATTGTATGAACTCGGCCGAAGTAAGAAAAACAATTTAAATCATGGGAATCGCATCTAACAGAACATTTTTTTTTTTGCTATTTAAAGCAAGGTCATCGAAGATCAAAACTTATTATATGCGTGTGTGTCCAATAGAATAATAGGGGGTGTGTCATTTTCAGCCAATCATAAGAGTGCGGTTACATTTTTTTTTCCTCGAAATATTTCCGACACGCGTGAAGAGATATGTGTCTGTCGAAAAGGAGGGAAATAGTTCTTAAAACAAAGGCAGTGTACTTCAACATGTACGATTTATTCATTAACATAATTAAGACAAAACAGCTGAATTATTCCAGTTAAATCATTGAAACAGAAAGTTTGGTATATGTTAATAGAAAATCTGTCCACACAAGAAACGTTTAAATCACTTTTGTATTTTACAGATATCTGGGTGATTATCCATTTCGCTACCCCATAATATAAAAAAAAACACGATTTCTGTTTCTGTAAATTTACATTGTTGAGAGTGAGGTCGAAGTGGTGTCCACTGTAAATCGGTACTCGATGCATTAGCCCTTGCGCCCCCCCCTTTCCACCACCCTGGTGCCCTACTGATACCGGACAACTTAAAATAAATAATCATAATTTTTAATGCAGTAAAGTATTTATTAGTCATTTATCATACTATAATTCAAAATAAATTTTATTCCAATTTTCGGAACATATTTATCAACCGAATTTTTTTTTTGGGGTGTGTTTATGACCTTGATTTCGTAATCTGATCCAGCCAGTGCTTAAATTTGGCTTGCCATAATATGTGCACTCTTTTTTATTATTTGCTTCGTGGGGGGGGGGAAATCAGCTGACAAAGCTTTAAGGTGAAACTGTTTGCAGAAGAAGCGATGACGACCTCTATTTTAATTATCCTTGGCAGATAAAAAGCCGAAAGGAACAATGAGTGGTAGACCGTATCTGGCCAGGATTTTGTCAAACAGTGAGATCTATTTCGTGATTGGTAACGGATATAAAGTGTTGACTATGTAAGTAATTTTATCGCGTTTTAATTTTATTTTCGCTCCTGCATGTTAATGTTATACTGTTGTTTCATCTCGCATTAATTTCTTAAGAAAGAAAAATAGACAGAAATAAAGAAAGAAAAAAGAAAGAATGGGGGTGTTTGCTGGTTTATATAAGAAGGGACTGAAGCTCAGTTAATAAGCAGTGTGAAATTCTCCAAATGGGCTAACTATGAAATTCATTGGGGGGGGGGGGTGGCTAAATAAAACCTTTTTATACGCAGAGCCCTCAAACTATGAATACACGCTTGTCTGCTAAGGTGCTAAAGAGCGCACAGATGTAAATGAATAAATACAAACAGATAAATGTATAAATATATTTTGAAGGGTATTTAGTTCACGAAATAAAGTTTCTCTACCTTTGGTTATTAAAAAAAACACAGATTTATACATAACTATTAAACAATTTAAGTCGATGGTTTTTTTTTAAAATGAACTTTTAAAGGATTTACATTACAACCGAATATTATAGCTTTTTTTTTTTTAAATTGATAATTCGAGTCAAACACTACGTATGGTCAGAATTAATAAATAGGTTGAAACCATACAAACGATGTTACACAAAAATAGCTAAAATAAAAACAGTATTGGTCTAGATATGAACATCTTTATCTTGGTTGTTCTAATCAATGTTTCTTTGTCATAATCAAATGTAAGCCAAATACCAGCAGGCTTCAGTAGATGTCTTTTTTCTTGCGTAACTGTCATGTGATCTTACCAGCCAATGTCTGCGTGATTATATCAACCGACTGCTAAATCTTAAGAAACGTGTCACTGAACTATGCAATGAACCTTGTAACATTGTTGTGTTGTTGGACGTTTCAAGGGGAAACAATGCAACAAAATCATTATATCATGCTAGTGCATGCCCTTGTAAAGGGGAAGGGGTATTGATTTGTGACGTTCTGAAATTCAATGAGGCCCATGAAGCCCATCACAAGAGCCATTCTTATTGATGGCAAACTGGGCGGTTTCCTTGGGCCCCCACTTGTGGTGGGCCAGACTGTTACCAGTGTTGGACGTAGGGGAGGGGGCCCTGAACTGATGGGGGAGGTGGCCCTAGGCAGACGGCTATTTTGCCTATCTACATCAACATCTCTGGATATTAATGTATCAACAATATTATTTACGATTTCTAGTAATATATATATATATATATATATATATATATATATATATATATATAATACCAACATGTCATTTTAAAATAATAACAACGTGTGGTTATTTTTTTGCACTTACTTAGCCTAAGCAATAGAGTATTAAACCTGTGTGTGTGTGCGTGTGTGTGTGACGTCTTTGACAAGCCAGACCTTGAAATATTCGACTCATTTTTGACGCGAGCAAGTAAGCATCCTTGTTCATTTGTTCTCAATCTCACATGTGGGACGCGACTTGTTATAAAGTGTTTCGTCAACAGGAAAGAAGGAACAGAAGATGAAAAATGAAAGCCGACCGATAACATCAAAGAGTGTCATTTTACACAATATTTTTTTATTAATATAACTGACAGACCGATAAAAAAATTACTTTTTTTTTGTTCACTAAAACATTGAACAAATAGTTGATAGTAAGAAATTTAATGAATGAAAGAATATAAGAATAACATTTATATACAGCGACGCGCAAAAACTTCAAAAGAAGATTAAAAGTATATTTGTCCTTCAACTCGCCGACCGTGGTTGTATTGGTGGGGAGGTGGGTAATGTTAATATTGGTAGATGACGTCACTTACCAACCACAAGTTACATTGTTTCAAAGCCATGACACTTGTCAATCAAACTATAACACGTGCAGATGTTCATTAATTGCATCATTCAGGGTCATAAGTTTGAATTAAGAAATGGCAATCCTATTGTTTCAAGGTCATATAGATTATATGATTTATGTAAACGTGACACTCTGTGTTCGGGTTTTTTTTTCTTCTTTTTTTTTTTAAATCTCGTCTGATCTGGTTATAGAATTGGGTTATTTACTGATTTTTTTTTTAT
The DNA here is from genome assembly GCA_021962125.1 of Bulinus truncatus. Lineage (NCBI taxonomy): Eukaryota > Metazoa > Mollusca > Gastropoda > Planorbidae > Bulinus > Bulinus truncatus. The sequence goes on along the minus strand of JAGDYQ010000063.1, from coordinate 360,220 downwards.
TTTATCTGCAACTTTGAAATAACACCATTTGGGTAAAATTTAACGCATTCATAATTATGAAAAATACAACCACTGTCTCGGGTACAGATGTATTAGCAAGATGTTATACTATCAAAATACGATACAAAATTATGCGCAAAAAAAAAAATGATGACACAAAATTTCTAGCATCTCGTTATTTTGATCTAATTATTAACGGGTTCATTATACCTCCACCAATACACTACAGTATATAATGTAAACTAGTGAATGAAAGTTTTCTCTTTTTACATCGACCGGGAAGGGAGCAGGAGTTTACTTGTCGAAGGGCTAAATAACCAAAACATCTTCATCATATATTACAAGTGGGGCTTCAGTCGACATACCTGGAGGTGAGGGTATGTGCGAATTGCGGCAGGGTGGGTGTGGTAGATCTACTTAATAAGTGGACGGAACTTAAACTTCAAATGGTGAAATTCTGTCATTTGTCGTTTTGGTGAACTTTCCGCATTGGTCAAATTAACGCATTTAAGTGTTGCGTTAAAAATTTTAATCGCAAATTTTTTTTTACGCGTTAATCGCAAATAAACGCAGTTTAATCAGCAGCCTTAATATATATATATATATATATATATATATATATATATATATATATATATATATATATATACACGTGTGTGTGTGTGTGTGTACTGTTTGTGTAATGGAACCCTAATTAATTATCTCTGTCCATGTTTGTATCTGTGTTTATGTGTATGACTATATACAGTTCGAGCAGATAATGGGGTGCAGCAGATACAAATAACCCAAGGGGGCCCAATGAAGCTTGGCGCGTAGTTTTTTGTTCGTATTGTATTGTACTAGATACATATCTTTATCGGGGGCCCCCACTAGCCCTTTGCTGAACCCGGATCCGGAGTTTTCTCTCCGGGGATCTGTGTTTAAATGTATGTAAATGTGTGCCAGTTTGTATGAATGTGTTACAGTGGCGTAGTGAGGGGGGACAAGGGTGCCTCATGCCCCGGGCCCTACTTACAAAGAGGCGCCAAATGGTATATTTTACAGATAATACTATATTGTTTTCAAATGGGGGAGGGCACTAAAGAGGTATTGAGACCCGGGCGCGAGTTAAGCTCGCTACGCCACTGATGTGTTATGTCTTTATGGCTGTGCAGCTGCTCAAACCACATTATCCTTCTCACTCTACTGCTGGCTGGAACCACTGTTCCCACTAAATTATGTGCAGCTTGCCAAACATGCACACACGTATTACTACCGAGTGGACAAAAGTTTCGCTTGTAAACCTCACATACCATGCTACATACAAGCTATATTGCGCATAATTATGTAAATTTCCTTCCAATGTAGCGCACACCCACTATCTGCTGCCTCATATCATGCGAAAAAATTAAAGTGAAAAATTGACTGTGACCTTTTGATTAGCGGTTATAGGTTGGGGGGGGGGTAAAATTGTAAAAAAAAACGTTACGTAATAAATGAATGTTTTTAAACCTATCTCTCATCCCCACCTATTCCTGCTCAACTTTTTTTTGCGTCCGAGTCTTCGTTTAACGGTTTAGATAATGCCACTTTTCATTCTAACATCTAGATGGAAAACATTTGCATATGCCCTGGGCCGTGCCCTAATATGACACAGAGTGACAGCCACCCTGCTATGACACAGAGTGACAGCCACATGCCTTGACACAGAGTGACAGCCACATGCCATTACACAGAGTGACAGCCACATGCCATTACACAGAGTGACAGCCGCATGCCATTACACAGAGTGACAGCCACATGCCATTACACAGAGTGACAGCCGCATGCCATTACACAGAGTGACAGCCACATGCCATTACACAGAGTGACAGCCACATGCCATGACACAGAGTGACAGCCACATGCAATAACACAGAGTGACAGCCACATGCCATGACACAGAGTGACAGCCACATGCCATGACACAGAGTGACAGCCACATGCCATGACACAGAGTGACAGCCACATGCCATGACACAGAGTGACAGCCACATGCCATGACACAGAGTGACAGCCACATGCCTTGACACAGAGTGACAGCCACATGCCATGACACAGAGTGACAGCCACATGCCATGACACAGAGTGACAGCCACATGCCATGACACAGAGTGACAGCCACATGCCATGACACAGAGTGACAGCCACATGCCATGACACAGAGTGACAGCCACATGCCATGACACAGAGTGACAGCCACATGCCTTGACACAGAGTGACAGACACATGCCTTGACACAGAGTGACAGCCACATTAGGCTGGTGGCATTAGAAGCTGAAGTCTTGCCACAAAAGAAAAGAAAATCTCCCTCTCGCTCCTGCATATGCACACATTAAGTTTTATACTAAGATCAACAATGAAACCTATTTTTTTTTAAGTTTTTTTTCCCCACCGTTACAACTTTATCTAAAAATATTTAAATACCACCCTAAAATAAACGTAAATGAACATTTACTATATATGCCCGATGAAAAGTATATTCACATACCAAAGATTTCACGTCTAAGAACAATATTTTTATTTATTTTGTTAAGTTTACCATTGTCTAACTCTAACGCATCTCTCTGTGGTTAATCTACTTTAGTCAATTTATTTTAGTCATTGGTTTCCTTATCGACATTTAATTTTTTTTTCCACAGATAATTGCTGTTACATTTCTCACTTTTTAAGAACGGTGCAAAAGGATTGTAATCTTGGGAATGTTAAGATAGAATTCATTATTTTGTTTAGTACAAAATGGCAAAGCATAAAGAAAACAATCGGGAGAAAAATTTGGACACTGCCAAGTCAGGTAACTCCAAATCAAAGAACAGCAAAAGCAAGAAAGATGACACACATCAAGAAGACGACTCTTCTGAATTGGAATCCATTATACAGTCTGAAGTCAGAAAAACTTTATCTCAGACTTTTCATGTACCGGATGGTGGGTAAGTTATTAGTTATGTATCATTCATTCGACTAACTTGTACATTTTGAGAAATAATTGACTTCTGTTGAATTGTCAATTGATGCGATTTTTATAACAACATTTTTGAGCAAATCTACGATTTGTGAGAATGGCAAGATATTTTTATTTGTATAGGTACGGCAATAAAATGCGTATTATATGGATTTGCAATGTAATTGTGAAAATTTGGTGTATGAATACAGGCACTACCGTTGAATGCACCGGCCTTGGGGCAATGTCAGATTGTAGACCTAGAACTGTAACTAGTAGTATAGAACATAACAAACCGATCTTATTGCTGCTCCTACCCCCCTTCGGCCCATAACCTGGCCTGGGGTGATTACCCCACCTACTACCACAAAGGTTTTTACTTTGATTCCAGTGGGCTTTGATTTCTTACAGTTACACCATTTAATAACAAGCGACTGGTCCAGAAGAAGGTCTATTACAATGTACTTTTCTCATTTTGACCATGATAAAATGCACTTTTGTTCCCAACTTTGATAAGTACTAATGTATAATATTAGGTAAATGCACTCCTTTTAATTCATTCTCCTCCCTAAAAATATCATAACCATTTTACAATCAAATTAAATTGTGATTTAACACAATATGTAGCTTCAAAGTCTCACTGATAAACAGAAAAAAGGCAGCTCAACAGCCCTCTTGGAAATTGTTTTTGTACATTGGAAAAATTGCACTTCAAAACTTTTGAAACTTAAATATGATTTATTACTTTCAGATATGGCTGGGTAATTGTTATAGCTGGACTAATTATAAGCTTTATTGTTGATGGGGTTACATATACTTTCGGAATCTTCCTTGGATCATTTGAAGAGGCCTTCCAAGAGCCCAAAAGTGTTATAGCCTTAGCCAGTTCTTTACAAGTCGGAGTTTATCTTATGGTTGGTAAGTTAATTTTATATAATTAAAGTGTTTTAAAGCCAGACTAAACAACCCACTTTTTTGGGTTGTAATTTGTCCGCTTGACATGAATGACTTGACATCACATTTGCCTTTGCATTGCCATATTTGATGCCAAATATAAGGGAAATAACTCTCTCTTATCTTTAAAAGGTTATTAACGAACATCATAATTGTTTTAGACAAGTGTCTCTATCATTGTTTTAGACAGGTGTCTCTATTTGATAGCTAGCTAAGTATGTTGCTTAATTTTGTGTAATATGTACCAACATTTTATTATCATATACTTTTTTTTTATCTAATTTTTCTTTAGGCTCATTAGATTCTCTTATAATTGCTTTAAATTACAGTTCAACAGAACTGGCAATGATTTTTTAATAATAATTATACTGGTAGATAGTACTTGATATTTTGATATCAGCGATAATAATATTTATACACTTATATTTGTTGGTTTTTATTAGCATAAACAGTTTTTTTTTTTTACCTTTCAGGCCCAATAGTCAGCATATTGACAAACAGATTTGGCTGCCGACGTATCATCATCATTGGATCTTTAATTGCAAGTGCTGCCTTCATTGGAAGTGCGTTCAGTCAGAATGTAACAACACTGATTGTTGTTTATGGCTTTATTGGAGGTCAGCATGACATGCCTAGCACTACATTTGTCATGAAGTTTTATGACATAAGGTCACTGGTAGCCTCATTAACAAGGAAAATTTAAGTACAAGTTCAATATGAACAATTGATATAGTCTAGTCATTAATATGAACAATTGATAAAGTCTTGTCATTTATGGGGTAAATTATACAGATTTAAAAGAAAATATATTTATAAACGTGACAACCTAACATATCATGATTTTAATGAATAGTTTAAATGTGTAAAAAAATATTTTTATTATTGATTTGTCGTACATTGGTACCACATTAGAAATACAGTGAACTTGATGGCATTAAATCAGTGGTAGAATACTCCTCATGTCTAATATATTCTGTTTCTAACAAATGAAGAAAGAATTACAGGTGGTTCAAACACCAATAAGGATAAGTATAAACTGTATAAGAGTTTTATTTTTACATTAAGGAAAAAAAATCTGATTTGTTTGTCAGATGAAATAGTAAAATTGTTTAAAACTCATGATGGCATATATCTATGATGTTGACTACTTTATTTCATCTTAACTAACAATGTTTATCGTCCGAAAAAAACAATCTTTCTCCTTACTGCCATCTTGATTTAAAATGCATTACATTTGTACGTCTGTTAGATTATTATGTTTATATGTCTCTTCGATGTATTATATTTTTAAGTCTGTTAAATATATTATTTTAATGTGTCGGTTAGATTTGAATTTATATTTATAGGTTTTATTTTAAGCATTTCCATTTCTGTTTTGATCATTCTTATGGCTTCACATGTTACAGGTTACTGTTTAAAAAAATGTTACTTTTTTTTTTACTTTGTATTTTTACAGGATTTGGTTTCGGTATGATGTACCTGCCATCGGTGGTGGCGGTCAGCCTGTACTTTGAGAGTAAAAGAGCATTGGCCACAGGCATCTGCGTGTGTGGCTCAGGTATAGGCACTTTTGTTCTGGCACCCGTCTCTGAGCTACTTTTGAATGAATACAACTGGAGCTGGGCCTTGCTCATTCTTGGCGCAATCATCCTGAACGGTGTTGTGTTTGGTGGTCTAGTCCGCCCTCTGGAGCTGATACCCAGCTCGACGCTGGTGATAAAGGAAAAAAATGGCAAAACCAAAACGGTGAAGACGGTATCTGTCGCTGGATCAGATGCCCACGAAGTAGTGCCCTTGATAACGGTGACTGACGACAAAGCAGAGACCACTGTGATGTTTAAAAATAATAACAAACTGCTTGAAGTGCAAAGCACATCTAACCCAGCTGAGCCATTGAATTCAAACTCGTCTGATAGTAAGGTAAGATGCAATGTTGAAAAACCTTAGTTAAGTTGTTTACTGTATATTAGGCTGAATTACACGAATGTATAAGTCTGCATGATTTTTTTCTCCCTTTAATTTCACTTTTAAAAAGTTATCACTGAATCCAGTCATTTATTGTAAATTACTACATTACTACTTAGCTTAATCTAATAAATACATATTGGAGTTTTACTGATATAATTATATTAAATGACTTCTATTACTTCACAGATATCAGTGATAAAAAAAATGGGTGCTGTGTAAAATAGGATGGGATGGATCTTATAAAATGTTTCAATATATACACAACTTTGAATAATAATTTTACACTTGCATTAAACTTTTCTCATTTCTGCATCAGTTATAATATAAATATAGTAAAAACAGCTATGTCGGAAAAAAAGTAATAGACAATAGATAAAAAAACAAGTTTTAGCCAGAAAAATAACATTCCAATTTAGGAAAATGGACAATATTTATGAAACAACTGAAATTATATTAAATATAAAACGTGGTTTATATATTTTTTTAAAGCATTTTTTAAATTCTGAAAAGCACTGCAATATCTTTTTATTTTTCAATCACCAGAATGAGGAGGTCAAAAATGGTCGGAAGAACTCAGCACCCACCGTCACCATCGAGGTCGGTGACATTGTGCCCAGGATGAGATCCAACACTTTTGATGTTTCCCATCAGCAGGCGCAAGACGTTGCCGTACTTGTCAGCAAGTCTCAGACGGGGCTGAATAAGTCACAGACTTCTGGGATCAACAAATCTCACATGAGCATCCACTCCCATAAAAGCCAGTCTCACGCTCCATTGGGTAAGGCTCTGCTGTTGTTGTTTGTTTTTTTTTCTTTTTTTCCATTTGATCCTGGAACAAGATTTTAAATGATACGGATGTAGATACATATCTCTGGACTTTATATCGGCCTATCAACACATTTTGTACATTTCATTGTGAGCATTTTTGAGGTAAACAGTTCATGAGAGTGTTGGGAATCTGTTCGTCTGGTGTGGATCACAAGTTTGAATTCTAGTAGCTTTATTCAAGCTAACACTTTTAATTGGTTTAATTGTGTACCACGCTTGCGAAATTAAGATTTTAAAAAAAAATCACAATATGTGGATAATAGGCTGGTATTAATAGTAGCTTAACATTAAAGCCTTCATGAAAAAAAGTGAAAAGAGATTGGCACTAGCCGATTTGAAATGTAAAGAAATTTTTTTGTCCACTTTTTTAAAATTAGATTTTGTATTGTTTCAAAGGCTTGGCTTACGTCAGCATCTCTGACATGCAGCTGAATAAAATCCGTGATGAGGTTCATGTTCCCATAGCCAGAAAAGATATCCATCTGACAGGATCTTTAGCAGATGCAGAATGGGAGTACACGAAGTCACAGGAAGCCATGCCACAAGATCTGGTTGTACAGAGTATTGAGTAAGTGTGTCTCCGAGATTTGGTCTTGTTGTGAATAAGAAAACAGATACTCCATTGGGTTATACAAGTGCAATCATCAGTACATGCAATATAATGACATGAACATCCATAATTTATTTCTACTATATATTCTTTTCTTTTTACATTTTACTTTATTTCTTCACCAGTCATCTCATTTAGAGTACACTGAACTTTTTAAAAAAAAAAATGTATCTTAGACAAAATACATCAGTTAAATTAATTTTTTTCACTTTAGTTTCAACACTTATGTGTTCACATTTGCTTAAATATATATTTAACAGACATTGCAACACTTATGTTTCACATTTGCCTACTCACATTTTGAAACAGATGTAATCAAGCCTGAAATTCAGATTCACTTCTTTGTATTCATAAAATGATTCAACTTTGGTCTATAGGTCACTGAGTAGTAAAGGTTCTAGAAAAATCTACGAAGCCCCGAAAAAGAAAGGCATATGGGCTTGCCTACCAGACTCAGCAAGGGAGACAATAGAAGAGATGCTGAGTGTCAGCATTCTAAAGGTGGGCCGTTTGATTCAGCCATATCAGGCTTGCGTTGATCATCCATGAATAAATACACTGATAAGAGCTAATGTACCTTTAAAGTTCAGATAGACAAAAGGCTAGGTATTTAATTTTTCTGGACTTGACAAACAGAAAATAAATTTCTGGCCAAATGGGGGCATTTTTTAAAATCAAAATATGACCATTTTAATTTTAAGAACATGAACAATTTGATAATTATGTAATGAAGTATATCTACCAAAAATGTATAGAAAAACTTTTTCATATAAATGTGCACATAAATTTTATTCAATGAAAGCTTTAAGAGAAATGTATCGTCTTTATGTCTAGTTTTGTCTCTATCTTTAGAGGGTATAATTTTGAATGCAGCTTTCTCAGTATAGTAAGGAAAGCAATGTCAATTAAAGTTTCAGATAATTCCAATCCCTCAATAATTTACAGATATTAATATTGAGGGTAAATTTCTATGTAAAAATTTATTTATAGCTCTTTCTCATTTGCAATGCACATTCTGGTGCGCACTTGTCATATCCCTCTCATTGAAAGAACCTGTGATACCTATGATGTAGTATAATTCTTGATATTAGGCATACAAAGTTTTAATTGGTCTTCCAAAGAGAGGAGAAAATCTTGATTAATTGGACACTTGTGAATCGCCATCAGCAGGAGTAGATAGTTTAGACTTGGTTTTTAATCCCACACAGAGAGAATCATTTTAGTCTTGTTTTAGTTTCCATATCCAGATCAATTCTACTATGAGCTTAGTTTTAGATTCATTATGTATTAGCTTCTTGGAAGAATTATTGTAAGAGAATACACAGCATCAGAGACATCATTGAGTCTTTACCATTATATATATATATATAAGCTGTTCATGTGTGTCAAAAACTCTATTGTCAGGACTACTAATACATATATCTCTCAGCTGTTCATGTTTACGCTACTGGAAGTTCAGACTTCAACAGAGTGAATGTTACACTAATACATGATATGCCTTGGCTGTGTTGTTTGGTTTTAAATTAGATAGATTTTGTATCAAAAAGAAATTTTTTTTTTTTTTTTTTGCTTAAGATTTTCACTTTTTAGTTTGCTATACTAAGACTTTTATAACACTCTTGTTTACATGGTAACCGCTTGTTTTATAATTTTTTTTTTTTTTTACTTACGGACAGGATAAGCGCTACTGGTTTGTACTGGCTGGAAACTTTAGCTGCATGATTGGGTTCTACGTTCCTTTCGTGTACGTTCCTGAGAGAGCCATCCTGCTGGGCATTGATAAAGAAAAGGCAGCATTTCTTTTATCCATTATCGGTATGTTACCCTAACAGCCTGTTAAGCCGAGGTACTGGAGAATGTGATTGGCCTCTATTAATAATCGCCAGTTGCCTGAAGGAAAATTTTTCCCCAACTTGAAAAAGGGTTTCTTCAGGATAAAGTTGAATGACAATCTGTGTCACTTTTATTTGAAGCTATGACATTGTTTTAGTGTCATTGGAGTTTCCAATTCCCAGCTGCCATCTACCTCACGACTGGTTGTTTTTCTATTTAATTATTTTTTTTTTAAAGTACCTAAAAGGATGAGATGTTTGTGTCCCTTAGAGCCTGTAAACTTCACCCCCCCCCCACCCCCCATATCATGGCAGATAGAGCTATGGCCATGGAGGGCATTATGAGCAGCATAGATATTTGATTGGAATGCAATGGATTTGAATCATCTGCAGAGTTGAATCCACAGAACATAAGTTTGGGATACAGCATGCAAATCTGGCCCACTTCCAAAAGGGGGGGGGGGGCTAACCCAGCCACCTTATTTTGAGGTTATCCTCACTGTTTTTGTTCATTTGTTTAAAGCTAAACACAGTGTTAATTGTTTTATTTTCCCCCCCTTTTTCACTCGCATTATAGGTAAATAAACTATGATAGGCAGAATTCAGTGCACTGCATTCATTGAATATTTTTTTTATATTTAAAGCAGACCCCTGTAGACATTGTAAATGGGAGGTAATCCACTCAGGGTGAATGTTTTCATTAAAGTTGTTAATTCTTAGTTTCCTCTGAAATTCAGTTATGTAGCTTGAAACAGGCAGAGTTAAAATTGTCGTAGACATTGTAAATGGGAGGTAATCCACTCAGGGTGAATGTTTTCATTAAAGTTGTTAATTCTTAGTTTCCTCTGAAATTCAGTTATGTAGCTTGAGACAGGCAGAGTTAAAATTGTATGAATTATGGTTCCCTTAGCTAACATTATACATCTGTGTTGATTGAATTGATCCGGTGACCCTCGGCACATAAGAAAAAAAACAAGGTTTTGGATTTGATCCTTAGGCCTTCATGTTGGCAGCTTTTTTCTATCTGTTTCTTGATATGAATGTTCATACCAAACTAAATGGATTATTTCTATATATTTTTTTTTTTGTTAGATGATATTTAAATTCTTGACATGAAGGTTGCAATCAAGTAATTTATAGGGTCTTATGCCATTTAATTAAGCTTGTTGGATTCTTTTGTATGTTTAAAAAAGCACACAAATGCTAACACCCAACTTCAAGTTGAGTTATGATATTTATATATTTTGTTATTTCTTTAAAATCTAATTTTATTTTATATTTACAATTTAAATATCAATCCCCATTGCATCGTGTGTTTTCCAGGAATCACCAATTTGGTTGGACGAGTGCTGACTGGTGTGGTCATCACCTTCTCAAGAATAGATGCTGTCCTGGTGACCATTATAGCCTTGATTGTCTGCGGCATTATGACCATTGTCTGCCCATTCTGCTACAACTTTGAATCACTGGCAGCCGTCTCTGCCATATTTGGCCTCGGTGTGGGTAAGTTTAGAGAAAAAATGTAATTGTGTCCTTTTAATGAAGTAATTACTTACACTTACTGATTCTTTTCACTTAATACCAGTTGGATCCATCAATGATTCTGTTTAACGAACTAACAGGCTTGCTGAAATAAAAAAGATTAATTTGTAGAGCTCAATAAATAAGATTAAAAATATGGTTGGAAATTCTCAGATTCTGATATTCCTCCCTTCATGGCTAAAGAAAACTTCATTTGTTCAGTTTTAATTACACATGATAAGATTCGGACTTGAAGTAATTGTGAGTTTCCAACCAGTATGTTTTGAGTTCCGGAATAACTTATCAATATCAGTTCAATAGATTTAAGGTTCACATAATCAGATGTTGAGATTTATTTTTTGTTTTGCTTGAAATATGAAAGGTTGTGTCGTCTATTTAGAAAGTTAAAAATTCTAATTTAGATTTTTTCCTGTGGATTTAATTAGAAAGGTTTTAAAGAACCTTGAACTTCTAGCAAAGTCTGAAATGATGTCAATCAATTATTAAAAATTACACAGCATAGTATTTAACTGCACTTAATGATTTTTCTCACTTGATACCAGTTGGATTATTGATTCTGTTTAACAAATTAAAAGGGACAGTCAAGCAAAAAAAAATTGTACCCTGTTTATTTGTAATGTCTTTATGTTTTCATTTACATCAGATTTCATGCCTGTCAATTTACTCTTGCTTTTGCCCCAACCATATCAGTTTTATTCTTTTATAATTTCTTTTTATCAGGAAAAAAAAAAAAAAAAGAATTTTATATTTTTTTCATTATTATACATTTTTGTAAACAATGTTGTTTATTTGTAAACAATGTTGTTTATTAAGCCAGCCTTACATATTTGATTTCTGTTTTTATTGGGCATTTCAAAATAACTATTTTCTTTCATGCTTTATTTTTTTCCCCCAGCTGCCTACATTTCGATGTGCTCCATTCTTCTGTGTGAGCTGCTGGGTGTCAGTAAACTCACAAACGCCTTTGGTTTTGTCATCCTGTTCAGGGGCATAGCTTGCGTCATAGGACCACCAATGGCTGGTTTGTACCAATTTTCTCTTTTTTGGATTCTGCAGTGGATGTAGTTATAGAATTTTAAATATTACAAATTAAAAAAAAACAACTTGTAATGAATTATATACTAGGATTTGATATTGACCAACTTATCAGTAGTGACCAATTTATCAGTAGTGAACAACTAATCTGCATTGACCAACTTGTCAAAGGAAAAAATAAACTGTTATGAGATTGTCTCTGCTAATTTTTTACAACAGTATACATTCAGTTGCTTATAAAGCAAAAAAAAAGTGTAATACTGGGCTGAATAGGATAAAAAAGTATATTTGACAACATATAAAGAAACTTAACTCATTCCCTACCATGGAACACATTCATTATCATATTGTTTTAAAGATACAAAGTCAATGACTGTTTAAGCTGATAAAAGAAAATATTTTTTTAATTAAAATCTCAAATTAAGACACCAGAGTAAATGGACGGGGGGGGTATGAAAAGTTGCTGTCACAGTGTTGAAAATTGTTCGGTAGAGGATGAGTTAACTGAGGCGTGTTGTTTCTAACTTTGGTCCTGACCTTAGACCCAGTTAACCAGTATGAGAACCTGTGACCAAATAGATCATGTTTTCAGAATTGTATTTAATAATATGCCTAATTTATCTGCGTTATAAAAAATCCATATTTTAGTGATTTTTAAATAGTGTGACAGCCTGCAACTACGATTTCTGGTTTAAAAAAAAATTAAAATGTATGTAACATGAAGGTAACGGGGCAAGAAGAAAAAAACTATTTCAATCATTGTTAAGTTAGTCTGTGTTTCCTATAAAAAGAAAGAAGGCGTTACAATTGTGAACTGACAAGACATCAGACCCATTGTGAACTGACAAGACATCAGACCCATTGTGAACTGACAAGACATTGGACCCATTGTGAACTGACAAGACATCAGACCCATTGTGAACTGACAAGACATCGGACCCATTGTGAACTGACAAGACATCAGACCCATTGTGAACTGACAAGACATCAGACCCATTGTGAACTGACAAGACATCGGACCCATTGTGAACTGACAAGACATCAGACCCATTGTGAACTGACAAGACATCAGACCCATTGTGAACTGCCTGTGCGTAAAAAATGTAGTCCCTAGGATGGATGCATATCAATATGTTTAACAAACTAGTTATTTCACTACCCATTCTGTTGACAAAAAATTTCCCTGAAACGTTAAAATATGTTTGGGTAGGGCTTTCATTTTACTGAAGGTCAACCTAACTTTAGCTAATTTAAAAACTGATATCCTCCTCACGGATTTCTTCTAAGCTTGCAGTAAAAGAGATAAGCATGCTTTTGAAAATTATGACCAAAATACCTAGCTTCTCTTTTCTCTATCAGACTAATATATTTATAACAAATTTAGTTTTTTTTTTTTAAACTGCCATTTCATCATATGGTCAACTTAAACCTGTTGTCAATATTTTATCTACCCAGGGGCCATTATTGACAGCACGGGAGTCTTTGATGAGGCTTTCTTTGTCGGCGGTGCTTTTATTGTGGTGGCCGGCTTGTTGCATCTGATGCTTTATCTCCCTTGCTTCAAAGGAAAGAACTCAGAAGATGAGGATTAATCTGCGTCGACTCTCTGTGGATGTGTCAGGAGCTGCTATTGTGAGATCATGAACACATTTCAATAATGAGGATCAAAAATGTGTTAAGACATTTTTTTTTTATAAACACTTTTTTTTATTCCATTTTTAGTTTCTCCCACTCCACTGCCCAGTAAACAAATTTTTTAAGCAGCCTTGAGAATATATAACCCAAGGTGTGCCACAACCTCTAGCCACCTGAAGTTATATGAGAGGTGCATGAAAAAAAAACTATATGTTCTATACTTCTTCATTACTTCATCAAACCAACTAGAATGGAACATTCAATGCGGCTGTCAACTAGAAATGGAACATTCAATGCGCTGTCAACTAGAAATGGAACATTCAATGCGGCTGTCAACTAGAAATGGAACATTCAATGCAGCTGTCATGTGTGAAAAGGTTGTGAACCCATGACCTAATTTTACTGTGATTAAAAAAAACAAACAGCCTGAAAGGAACATTGGATGAGAGGGACCATTTGATTGGTTGAAAAATAGATTGACATCCACAGATAAAAAAAAAATCATTGTTGTTTTTCCTTGTAACATTCCAGTTTTATATTCTGGAGTGAAATGCTCACATTTTGTTTGTAGCTGTTTATTTCAATTGAAAGTAGTATTATTTTGCTAACATATAAATGACATTTTATTATCGCAGAATAAACTGCCATCTCTTTTTTTTGTCTAGCCCTGACTATATAAATTGAGAAATTAGATGCTTTAGTCATTGGCCAGCAAGAATATTGTACGTTATTAATTATTTTATGGAATACCAAACATAAAAAAAAATTTTTTTTTTTTAAATCAATTTTGATTTTTATTTGTTAAATGTTAGCATTATTAAATTAATGCATGTAAAAAGATTTATCTGAAATTCATAATCCAATATAATAATTGAATTTTTTTGTATCCCCCTTTTATTTTAAGGGTCACACACTGTGTTAAATTGTCATAATGTCCTTTTTTTTATTTTTAAATCAATTTGTATTAGTTTCATTACATTTGTTGCTTATGTTTTTAGCAGTTTTTTATGTATCTTTCAGCAGTATCTTACGTCTGTGTTTTAGCAGTAATTGACGCAAATATTTTAGCAGTATTTTAAAGTTCATCATTTACCAATATTCCAGTTTTAAGACTTTAGTTTTGCTTGAATGAATTAATGTGATGAAAAAATGATTGCATATTTTTTTTTAGATTTTGCCAGAATAAATTTGTAAAATAGTTTTTTACAGCATTGTTTGTTGCAGAATGCCGCACACGTCTTTTGTTTAGATTAGTAAATGTTTGTTTTTTTATAGCGTACAATTTTTTACTTCGCTTGTAATTTTTTGTTTCATCAGTATTAGTCTATTATTTTTTTTTTTTTTTTTTAAAGATTTCCTGATACAATCTTATATTGGAATATTTTGTTCTGTAGTTTTCAATTTTGTATGTATTTCTTAAAAAAAACAAAAAAAAAAACAAACAAAAAACAGTAGCTATTTCTCACTGACTGAAGTTTCATCTATATGTATTACATTATGTATGACCCAGTTAATGCCTTTTTGGTCATATGATTGTTTTATGCAATGTGACCATGACATGAATCATTGGATTAAACCTAGAATTTTACCTTCCCATTACATTTTTTTTTGGGTGCGTATTTAGTTGAATACATATTAAAAAAAAATCACTTACAGATATGCTTTTTAACTATACCTTTGATAGAACCCAAATATAAAATTAATTTTTTTTCTTCTCCAAATTAAAAGGGTCCTACCGTCGGGTCCTTTTTAGAGGCCCTAAAGACACATCATGCTGCATGTTTTGAGTATAATAAGCCTGTCCCGTCAGAATAGTTCTGGAGGGTCTCAAACCTTTGCCTATGGGGGGGTGGGCAGGGTGGATGCCTGCAACAATTACTGATTTAAGTCCAAGTGGTCTCACTTCGTGGGTTAGGTTATATGTTTGGTTTGAGATCATTGGTACTGCTTTTTTGTTTTCAGTACACGTCTTTCATTTTGTCTTTGGACTTTTCTCGTTCAATTCATGTGTTGGCAATCGATGTCCATCTTCGAAAATATCTTTGTAAGTAAAAGAAAAACTTGGAAAGATTTTGAGAAAAATACAAGACTGTACATGTGTTTGTAATTCTGACAGTTGAAGTGACTGATATGTTTATGTCTGAGTCGTAGTGTAGTTTGTTTTTTTATTATATGTAAATGTGCACTCATCACTAACTTTTAAAGATAGTGGGTGTTTAATTGATGCTAATTAGCAAGTGAGATAACTCTGGATTCATTTTTGTTTAAAATATTCAACATTTAGAATGTGTTTTTTTTTTATGACTGTAGTTTGTTGCTTTTTTTCCTCTTCCTTTTTTCAAAAAGTTTATTTCAGTTTTTTTAAAAGCAAAGCATTGGACAATGTGGTTAAAACATACTACATTGTAATGTAATTTTTGGACTGGAAGAGTTTGTCTTCAACTTCTGTTGACTTTGAGCTGATCATGAAACAGTTGACAAAACTTATTTGTGTGATGGACTTTTTATGGTTTGTGTTGAGTTTGGACATACACTCAGAATCAGGCAGGATTTTTTTTTTTTTTTTTTTGGATGCCGCTTGATGATGAGGCAGCTGTAAACCTCACTGACATAATGTGATCCACCCTGACATAATGTGATCCACCCTGACATATTGTGTACCACCCTGACTTAATGTGAACCACCCTGACATATTGTGTACCACCCTGACATATTGTGTACCACCCTGACATAATGTGAACCACCCTGACATATTGTGTACCACCCTGACAATTGTGAACCACCCTGACATATTGTGTACCACCCTGACATATTGTGAACCACCCTGACATATTGTTTACCACCTTGACATATTGTTTACCACCTTGACATATTGTGTACCACCCTGACATATTGTGTACCACCCTGACATAATGTGAACCACCCTGACATTTTGTGAACCACCCTGACACATTGTAAACAACTCTTACATATTGTTAACAACTCTGACATATTGTAAACAACTCTGACATTTTGTGATCCTGACAAGTTTACTGAAAGTAACAAAAAATTTAGTTTTACCAATATATTTTAGGTTTCTCTCAATTCCTTCACTCTGTGGTGTTTTTGTTCTTTAATTTGTTCTAATTTAAAAGCTGTTATGATTAATCTGCTGTGAATGTATCATGTTGTTTTTCTTAGAACTCGTTCATTGTTCTAGAAAGGTCTAATCATTGAAAAAATGTGTACCATTTGATTTACTTTGCAGTGTTATAAAACAAAAGTGTGATACAATCTCTGTTATTATTATTATTATTATTATATTGCAGGACTTGTTATTTTTAATAGAAAATTTAATTTTTTGAGATTGATCAAATATTATTTTTATATATATATATAGGTAGATTTTCATTCTACAAACATTTACATTTAGTCAAACCTCAGTTCAAAGACTCTGTCAATTTTACGATTTCAATCATTTAAATTAGATTCTTGATAGTGCTGCTGGGCGAGAGTGCTAAAATTTTATCAGTGCGGCTTCAGACCATAATCAGTACTTGGTCTAAAATGACTTTAACCCAAGGCTTTTCTCTCTCTATATATATATACATTGATAATGGTCATTTAAAAGACCTGCTCTGACTGTGATCTGCACAAACAAAATCATTGCTTATGTATCTAGCAGTTTTACATGATGCTAAAGTTATTCCCTTTTTTAAAATTTTTGTTGTTGATGATGTTTTTGTATGTTGAACAGAATTATGGAATTGTTCATTTGATATTTTTTATACTGCAGCATTAAAAAAAGGTTGTCATCCAGTAATAAACTATAAAAGCAAACTCAAGTTTAAGTTGTTGTTTTTCATATTCTAGACCAGTGCTTCTCAAACTTTTTGAGGTCACGGCCCCCTTGGAACGCCAATCAATATGTTGCTGCCCCCCTCCCCCCTATTTTTTTTTTTTTGGTTCAGTTTGCTTAAGTTTATAATTTTAAACTTTTATATGCAAATTTTTACTAGTCAATACATGCTTTTTCTAATGTTAACAATGAAAGAGTGAAAGGATGCAACATATAAAATAAACTACATTTTATTTTAAACATATATTAATACTATTTACATACAATACATTAGGTTAATTATAATTTTATGTGTCACATTTTTCGAAATTCCACGCCCCCCCCTCCCTCCAGACAGTCCACGGCCCACCACTTTGAGAAGCACTGGTCTAAATCATGATTTGACAGAATATTCTACTGTCAAAATTCTGATCCTCGTGACCTAAAGCTTGAAAAGTTTGGAATCCAAAGAAATATTCTGGAGTGAATTTATCCTCCAAATCTGATCACTTCTTTAAAATTCAAATTCCTATACACATTCTTTACATATGGCTAGATCTAAGGCCACATTTATGCATAGGTGATTAAGAGTGATTTTTTCCCTACTTTTTTCCTATGCTAATTTTTGACATTTTACTCTTGTTCATTAAAAAATTATAGTAAGTCTAAAAAATTTAAATGAGGAAAATATGAGTAAGAGAAAAGCTGCATGATCTTCAGATAAAGTTCAGAATTATCATATGGTTAATCACGGAAGTGGTAAACATGCTGCTACTTTGTTTGGGTTGCCTAAATCATATTTTTGTAACAAGTGATTTTAGCACATATTTGAGGCTGGAGATGAATGTATCAAGTTTGATGCTGGCTTGGTGGGAAGATGGGAGCCACCAAGTCAATATGCCCACAGAAAGGACGTATGAAAGCACAAAAATATGTCCATTCATTCTTGCCAAATGACCACATTGGTTTAGGGTAAAAATGTTTCATTGATGTGACACCTTTAAAAGTACTTACTGGCCCTTACTAACCATTTTCTCCACTCTTTAACTTCTGTTGATTGGGGAAATTTTTGTAATTGATTTTTGAGGCACTTTTTGAGATAGATTTTCTTGAAATTTTGCATGTATTTTCTCGCCCCATGACAATCCATGATTCAATAATTTTGCAAATTAATTTTTATTTTGTTTATGTTGATTAGCAAATAAGAGTTAAATACATTCTCATAATACTAATCAAGGGATGTAGCCGTGTATAACTATGATGAACGACACTAATACATGAGTTACTTCCCTTGCATTAATAGAAACTATCAATGTGTGTTTCCAGCTGGGATACCCCCCGCATCAGTTGCTGGAAATAGAACCGGAAAGGTGAAGGTTAATTTGACATCAGGACGAATTCCATTGCCCCATAACTTCTGCTATTTAAACATGATAAGAATAAAACGTATTGCAAAAATTTAAAAAAATATGTTATAGAAAACGGTTATTTTTAAAATCTCTGTTTTTATCGTGACATTTTTAGATTTGTTAATGTTTTTTTTCTTTTACAGGCTTTAATTACAGTTTATCTGTGCGGGTAACAACCACTGGGGTACTCGATTGGAGCCAAAGCTCAAATTATCTCACTTTAACACTCCACTTCATGTTTTATGAGATTAACGGTGAT
>JAGDYQ010000063.1:307882-340872 GCA_021962125.1 Bulinus truncatus | reverse complement strand
CACACACACACACACACACACACATATATATATATATGACTAGAAATCGTAAATAATATTGTTGATACATTAATATCCAGAGATGTTGATGTAGATAGGCAAATTAGCCGTCTGCCTAGGGCCACCTCCCCCATCAGTTCAGGGCCCCCTTCCCTACGTCCAACACTGGTAACAGTCTGGCCCTCCACAAGTGGGGGCCCAAGGAAACCGCCCAGTTTGCCATCAATAAGAACGGCTCTTGTGATTGGCTTCATGGGCCTCATTGAATTTCAGAACGTCACAAATCAATGCCCCTCCCTCTTTACAAGGGCCTGCACTAGCATGATATAATGATTTTGTTGCATTATTTCCCCTTGAAATGTCCAACAACACAACAATGTTACAAGGTTCATTACATAGTTCAGTGACACGATTTAGCAGTCGGTTGCTATAACCACGCAGACATTGGCTGGTAAGATCACATGACAGTTACGTAAGAAAAAAGACATCTACTGAAGTCTGCTGGTATTTGGCTTACATTTTGATTATGACAAAGAAGCATTGATTAGAACAACCAAGATAAAGATGTTCATATCTAGACCAATACTGTTTTTATTTTAGCTATTTTTGTGTAACATCGTTTGTATGGTTTCAACATATTTATTAATTCTGACTATACGTAGCGTTTGACTCGAATTATCAATTTTAAAAAAATTGCTATAATATAAATACTTTAAACGTTCATTAAAAAAAAAACATCGACTTAAATTGTTTAATAGTTATGTATACATCTGGGTTTTTTTTAATAACCAAAGGTAGAGAAACTTTTTTCGTGAACTAAATACCCTTCAAAATATATTTATACATTTATCTGTTTGTATTTGTTCCTTGTATTTATTCCTTTACATCTGTGCGCTCTTTAGCACCTTAGCAGACAAGCGTATATTTATAGCTTGAGGGCTCTGCGTGTAAAAAGGTTTTATTTAGCACCCCCCGCCCCCCCCCAATGAATTTCATAGTTAGCCCATTTGAAGAATTTCACACTGCTTATTAACTGAGCTTCAGTCCCTTCTTATATAAACAAGCAAACACCCTAATTCTTTCTTTTTTCTTTCTTTATTTCTGTCTATTTTTCTTTCTTAAGAAATTAATGCGAGATGAAACAACAGTATAACATAAACATGCAGAAGCGAAAACTAAAATTAAAACGCGATAAAATTACTTACATTGTCACACTTTATATCCGTTGCAAATCACGAAATAGATCTCACTGTTTGACAAAATCCTGGCCAGATACGGTCTACCACTCATTGTTCCTTTCGGCATTTTATCAGCCAAGGATAATTAAAATAGAGGTCGTCATCGCTTCCTCTGCAAACAGTTTCACCTTAAAGCTTTGTCAGCTGATTTCCCCCCACGAAGCAAATAATAAAAAAGAGTGCTCATATTATGGCAAACCAAATTTAAGCACTGGCTGGATCGGATTACGAAATCAAGGTCATAAACACAACAAAAAAAAAAAATCGGTTGATAAATATGTTCCGAAAATTGGAATAAAATTCATTTTGAAATATAGTATGATAAATGACTAATAAATACTTTGCTGCATTAAAAATTATGATTATTTTAAGTTGTCCGGTATCAGTAGGGCATCAGGGTGGTGGAAAGGGGGGTCGCAAGGGCTAATGCACCGAGTACCGATTTACAGTGGACACCACTTCGACCTCACACTCAACAATATAAATTTAGAGACACAGAAATCGTGTTTTTTTATATTATGGGGTAGCGAAATGGATAATCACCCATGAATCCAGATATCTGTAAAATGCAAAAGTGGTTTAAACGTTTCTTGTGTGGACAGATTTTTCTATTAACATATACCAAACTTTCTGTTTCAATGATTTCACTGGAATAATTCGGCTATTTTGTCTTAATTATGTTAATGAATAAATCGTACAGGTTGAAGTACACTGCCTTTGTTTTAAGAACTATTTCCCTCCTTTTCGACAGACACCTATCTCTTCACGCGTGTCGGAAATATTTCGAGGAAAAAAAAATGTAACCGCACTCTTATGATTGGCTGAAAATGACACACCCCCTATTATTCTATTGGACACACACGCATATACCAAGTTTTGATCTTCGATGACCTTGCTCTAAATAGCAAAAAAAAAAAATAATAAATGTTCTGTTAGATACGATTCCCATGATTTAAGTTGTTTTTCTTACTTTGGCCGAATTCATACAATAATGTACGAACATGTTGCAATGCGAATCTATTATGTTACGTTTTGCCACGAACATGTTGCAGTGCGAAGTTATTATGTTGCGTTTTGCCAAGGACGAAAAGAAAGTTAAACGTGTCAATAAGTAATACGGCGAAATATGTATTGCACAGATCGTTACCTAATCCCCCCTCCCAGTGGCGTAGAGAGGGGGGCGGCAAGGGGGCATCATGTCCCGGTCGCGACTCACAAAGGGGCGCTAAATGGTATATTTTTCATACAATATTATGTTGGTTTTCGAAGGGGCGCTAAAAAAGGTATCGTGCCCAGGGCGCGAGTTAAGCTCGCTATGTCACTGTATCCCTCCCCCCCCCCCAATCTACTTTCGGTTCGAATCATTATCACATCTATTGCTATCAGTTACTTTGACCTATGACCCTCACCCCCCACCCCCCCATCTTGGAAAGTCTCTTCCCATGGCCCACAACATACATAATAAATGCTCTGTCTTTGTGTGCGGAAAAGAAGAACAGGAAATCTACAACCGCTGTTCTCAGCCGGTGGTGGTGCGCTTACCCCTAAGGGTTACATGGAAAGAGTATGCGGGGGGGGGGGGGGGTTAAGCAGTGATATACATACTATTCGTTTAAAACAGCCAAGAGTTTGAAGAAGGTCGCTACCAGTTTGCTGCTTGACTCATCACCAAACCACGTGCCCATGTATCGCACACTCCAAAATGAAAATAAATAAATTTATTCGCGAAATTACGTTGAGTGGGTACCCCGCGACATACTTTCGCTCCCCCGTGGGGGTACAGTCAGAGCCGGATTTGCAATTTTAGGGGCCATCGTCCAACAGAAATGTGATGCCCCATTTTGCCCAGTTGTTTTTTTTTAAATTTATGTGTATACTACTCAACATTTTGGGGCCCCCTTTTTCGCGGGGCCCCTAAGCTACGGCCTAGTCGGCCTATATTTAAATCCGGCCCTGGGTACAGTCGTGAAAATGACTGAGACCCGCTGATCCACAATTACGAAATAATTAAAATGTTCAAAAGCCAATGCATGTATCCCAGTTTGATTTCTCAATCATCCAACGACACACGAACGTGTTTATTAATTTTGAATCAGTAACGAAAGGGTTAATTCTGATTCACTGCATTTGTATAAGAGGGTCGGATTTCCGTCTATTATATAGTGAACAAAATATTAGTGAAGACAAGTCATTAAATGATAGAGACGGATTATTTAACGGGATCCGCGTGTGGTTCTTAACACCCGCATTGGGGGACCACGTCAAGCGTACGCATGGCCATTGCCGCCGAGAGGAGAGGGGGGAATGCCTGGGGGCCCGGCGAGTTTTAGGGGCCCGGACTAAGCTGGTCATCAACTTTTGAAAATATATTATCAGCACGGGGGGGCCCGCGACAGACCTGCCCAGGGGCCCGGCGAGTTTTAGGGGCCAGTACTGAGCTGGCCAATCAACTTTTGAAATTATTATTATCAGCACGGGGGGCCGCGACAGACCTGCCCAGGGGCCCGACGAGTTTTAGGGGCCCGGACTGAGCTGGCCAATAAACTTTTGAAAATATTACTATCAGCACGGGGGGGCCGCGACAGACCTGCCCAGGGGCCCGAAACTTCTATCGGTGGGCCTACGCATGACTACGGTACTGTCTTCAAGTGATATTAAAATTTAAAAAAAAATCAAACGCTATAGTAATGTTACCTTTATTACTATTTAAACAAAGACCTATTGGCTACTTCAAGAGATAAAATTATCTTTCAGCACGAATCAGACCAAGTTAAAGTTTTCAACTGTGGGATTTCATTTTGTTCCGAATTCATACTACAGTGGTTCTCATAGATGAACAAAAAAAAAGGGCCCAGGAATAATAGAAGTAAAAAAAAAAATACCAAAACTGAACAATACCTATTGGCTAAGTCTACCAGCAGTGGCGTAAGAAGGGTACTCCGGGTTGTGGGGCTGCACAGGGCGCCGAACTAGGGAAGGGGCGCCGAAAAAGCGCTGTTAAAAGTTTTTTTTTTTTGCATTTTTTTTCAGATTTGGAGCAGGGTGCCAAAGAAAATGTAACCCGCAGAGGGCACCATAATAGCAAGCTACGGCTCTGTCTATAGGATATTTATTTGAAAAGGGGGGGAAATGTTTGTGTTTGAATGTGTGTGTGTGGGGGGGGCGGGGGGCGCGGGGGGCTTATGCAACATGTTGCGCGCATCGCTACATCATAATATAGTACACAAGGGACGCCACACTAGAATCTATCTTTTATTTCATCTCCGTTACTGTCAAACACAAGCTCATGTTTTTTTTTACATGTTAAGTTTATACGTTACATGAATTCTTGATACATGACAAAAGTTGGCCGTTGGCACAATCCCGTTCACGGTTGATTAGGAGAGGGCTGGGAGTGGGGGAGCTAGGCATAGACTTCCAGATATGTTCGGAAGTGGCCCCCCTGAGTCAAAAGTACATGTCCGGGGGGGGGGAGAGGGTAGTCCAATTCAATTGTAATTAATACCCTAAGGGGGCTAGGTTATCACTTATTAAGCAAGGCTTCCCCCCCCCCCAATTGATTTTTACTCTTCATCCCCCTCCCAACCCGGATAACCCATTTTTTTTTTGCCATTCATCTTCCGTGTAACACTTCGACAAGCTCTCCCCCTCTTCCCCATTCACATGTGTTAAGTAACAAGTGACCAACCCCCCCCCCCCCCCCTTTGCAGTGGCGTTCGCCTAATTTTGCCTACCCATTTGGCACGGCTTTTGTAACGCATGTCGACTGTACTCTCACATGATTTCCTTAAAAATTACTTATAACAGTCGTTATTTACCGGTTATTAGTAGCCAAGATAAGCCCCTACCCCCCCCCCCCCACCAAACCACCTTTCCTATTCCTTTTCACTCAGTACTGTTACGTTTCACCAACTTTATAATCAGCAGCAAATGAGATTGAAGTTTAAACGTAACAGGCCAAGATATGACCCGAGATAACGGGGAAAATCTGGCCAAGTTGTTGATCCAATCATTAACGTGATTCAGTGCAGTGATTGGTTTTTATGTCGATGTGTTAGGCCAAAATTTAAAAAAAAAAAAAGATTTGCTGAAGTGGGTCTTTGGCATGAAGATTTTAAGGCAATTGAAAAATTATCTGGTAATTTGACATTGAACAATAAATAGGCCGAGATGTGCACCGCAGATTGATAGTTGAATAATTGAATCGTTCCAAAGGTGATTTTACTAAGTAGGCTGCATTTACTTAGGGCCGGCCTTAGGCCAATTTGACAGATCGCTCCAAAATTGGGCCCCACGCCTGGCAGGGGCCCCGTAATTTAATTTATATCAAAAGTAATAGCTGTATGGTAAAAAAAATTAGAAGAGGGGCCTAGGAAGCATCCGTTAAATTGGGCCCCACAATTATTAAGCCGGCCCTGGGGGCCCTCGGTCAAACAAGTGGAAATGTTTTTTTTAATGCGGAAATATATTGTGGCGTCAAGTGGAAACGATTGCGGAGTAATTCTGTCTCGTGCACTATTTTTAATTATTTTTAAAAAAATAAACATCACACAAACAAGAGCATGTGAAATTCTTTTAACACTTTAAAGCATAATTATGAATGGATCAACATTTGTTTTTTTTTTTGAGTACATTGTTTTCAAACTAGCTTTCTTAATCTATCCTTATTTTACATATTTATGTTGACAAACTGCAAGATCGATACTTGAAACAAATTACCCTTATTGGCGATTCAAGTCAATGTAATTTCTATAAATAGTTGTATGATCTAAGGAATTATTTTTTTTTTACTTTTCAGGAAAATTTATTTAACTCGCTTGTCTAGAATAATACCCCACACTTTTCAGTGGTCACAGAGACAAACTATAGATAAACAATGACCCCATTTTAAAAAAAAGATATCATAAATCATGCCCCCCCGACCACCACCCCAAGCATATGATCATAAAGTGTTGGCTTAAAATATAATATAATAATAGCGATTTGGGCGCTGCGTTAAATCGAAAGTAAAGAATTAATACAACAGTATCCCAGTTTAAAATACAATCATGAAAAAAAAAATCGGATCTGCCCGAAACCAAAAAAAACTAACCTCGCCTGCCGATCAAGCCTAAAGGGGATATAACTCTATGTAAATGTTTTGCAGGGTACAGCTAGTGTTATTATAATGTTATATCAACTGTTTGTGTGTATGCCAGCGGTTCTCAAATTTTTTCGCAACTGTACCCCCCAAAAGGTGTGAAAGTATATCCCGTGGGTATGTCCGAATACGCATGACTATTTTTATAGGGCAAAGTGCCTGACTTTCTATTTGCTATACTTGGGGCACTTATAATATGTCGCTGCGTACAAGTGTACATACCCGCCGAGAGGGGGGAGCAGGGCAGGGGGGGGCAAATGCCCAGGGGCCGGGCGATTTTTAGGGGCCCGGACTGAGCTGGCCAATCAATTTTTGAAAATATTATTATCAGCACGGTGGGAAAGGGGGGGGGTGGAGGGCGTGACAGCCCTGCCCAGGAGGGGGGGGCGGGCGAAATTTCTATCGGTGGGCCTGCACGTGCACAACCATTCCCGTACAACTTGGGGGTACACGTAGCACCGGTTGAGAACCCCGCGGGTGTATGGGCAAGAGTGTACGCATGTACAGAGGCGCAACTAGACCAAACGTTCAAGGGGGGGGGGGGAATCACTTGCATTAAAAAAATCACATTATTTATATATTTGTATTTTACTTTAAACAAATTTTGGTATAATCTTTTAATTTGCCCCCCCCCCAGATGCGCCACTTGCGCATGTATGTATGTAAGTGTATTGAAGACCATGGGTATACAGTCTATGTAGAAGAAAGGCCACAGATCGCTGGTATTACTATACAACTTATAACAACATTTTTGTCAGCAGTAAAATATACAGAATGTTATTTCGGTCATATAAAGAAAGCTATTTGTGGAACATGTTCTTTAAGGTTAGATTCTCTCAGAGTAAACTAAGGTGTTGAAAAATAAAAAAAAAACAACAACTGAATTTTAGCACTACTCGTCACAAGAAACGCAACAAAACAAGATAGAACCTCAACACACACACCGCTGTTCTTCACAAAACACACACACGAATCACAAAAATATAACACACACTCGCACACACTCGCACACATACGCACGAACGCACAAACATAGTACACTCGAAACACACTAAAATAACACACGCACACACACTCATACGAACACAACATATAACACACACACATCCTTTCAGCTGTTCACATCAAGCTTACTACAACCAGAGGCTGTTGTGGACAAGCAAACTAAAGAGGCTGTTGTGGACAGGCGAACTAAAGAGGCTGTTGTGGACAGGCGAACTAAAGAGGTTGTTGTGGACAGGCGAACTAAAAGGCTGCCTTGTGTCCATACCGTTAATGGGATGACTTTTTATTTTAACTAAGCCAACAGTTAAATGATTTAACAGTTGTTTGGGTGGGTGGGGTGGGGTGGGGGGTCAGAGAGTGACCTGATTTTTCGAAGATCATTTCGAGCCCAATGTTTGACCCTTTACACCCCACCCACACACACATCCCCCACCCCACACACAAATGTATGAAATGTACCATTGCCAAAGGTGCTCAAAATAAATAAATAAATGTCAGAACGGCTCTCTTATCCCCACAACTATTTATAGAACAACATTCTGTATCACTTTTCAAAAAGTTCACTATAAAATGGCTTTTAGGAATCCCATATTTTTCATCTACAAATAAGATGTTGACTCCTTAATAAGAAATCGAGCCGATAGTTTCCTATAAATACATGCATCTGGCTGTAACGAGTTGCGCACCGTTCTATAACTAATTGCACACTCTTGTTTTTTTTGGGTTTTTTTTTTTTTAAAAAGTGACCTCTAAAGCGCAGAACACTTTCACTGTTACTGTTACTTAGGTGGTTGAACAATTTTTTATTTTATTTTCCCTGCCGTGGATAATGGATTAGCGGAACAATGAGCTCAGACATTAGATCCACATGTCCGCGGAGTGTCACGGGCACGGGTTAACTCGTTTCATTGACCCCCCCCCCCCTATCGCATGACCCAGTTACCGCGATGGTCAGGCGATGAGGCCAGCGTGGCTGAACGGCGTAATACTCCATTTTTTGTTGTTTTATGGTTTTGAAGGGCGATTGCGCGAGGAAGCGGGACAGGCGCACGAGGGAGCAGGAGAGTTGCAAGGAGGGAGCAGGACAGACGCACGAGGGAGCAGGACAGACGCATGCGGGAGCAGGACAGACGCATGAGGGAGCTGGACAGACGCACGAGGGAGCAGGACAGACGCACGAGGGAGCAGGAGAGACGCCCGAGGGAGCAGGACAGACGCACGAGGGAGCAGGACAGATACATGCGAGAGCAGGAGAGACGCATGAGGGAGCAGGAGAGACCAAAGGAGAGAGCTGGACAGACGCACGAGGGAGCAGGACAGACGCATGCGGGATCAGGAGAGACGCATTAGGGAGCAGGAGAGACGCAAGGAGGGAGCAGGGCAGACGAAAGAGGGAGCAGGACAGACACACGAAGGAGCAGGACAGACGCAAGGAGGGAAGCAGGACAGACGCACGAGGGAGCAGGAGAGACGCCACAGGGAGCAGGACCGACGCACAAGGGAGAAGGACCGCCACATGACGGAGCAGTGCAAGCAAAAGGATGTGCAGACCGAAAAATTCCAGGGCCCCCGTCAATTAGGGGCTAAATCAAGTATAATGATCTGCGATAAAATGCCTTAGAAACTAGTGTATGTGTGTGTGTGTGTGTGTGTGTGTATGATATCCGGGGAATTTAGCCGATGGAGCAGTCAGGGGCCCCCTAGATTTGCTGTCGGTAGCCCTGAAGGGAGGCAACATGTTTTGCGGGTGTGGGGGAGGGGGTCATAGCCTTCTGGACTCAGTAGCCATCCATAATATTCTAAAAATAACTTGCCAGTTGTTGGAGGTTCCCCGATTTTTTTTTTTTCAGAGATTGACAGGGTCCCCGTCAGGAACCAAAGACTTTCTTACGACGGTCCTGCTATACGGGAGCAACATTTAAAAGCGTTAAGTTTTCTTATGGATTAAAAATCACTTGATTTAGGCCCGAGACAAAAAAATTACCCACCGGTTCCCTCTTGGCATTAAATAAAGGCAACCCCCCCCCACACACACACACATCCCCCCCCACTGCAGTATGCGTTCCTCCAATTATTAATTCATATTAAACCTGACGCTACTTATGCCTCTGCGGCCCTTAAACATCTCTGAAAGTCTCTGAATAGCGCACGAAATGTACGGCTTTGACCTACGGTCTGACATGAGCGCTGCTAAACTGAATCGCAGTTATACAATCTAACAACCCAGAAAAACTCTTAACAACTTTGAGTCCCCCCCCCCCCTTCCCTTGAAATGATCCCAGCTTCGCGTCTGCGAAATAAAAGTAAAAATATTTTTAACAATTTTTTCAAAGCGTCCCGGCCACGAAGCCTCGGGGCCCCTGAGAATTGTTTCGGTCTCTCCCCCACCCACCCCCTGTGACGATCCTGCACCCACGAAGTCAATGTGACCATTACAGTGAAGGAAGAACTAAGACTTTTTTTTACACTGTTAGTTGCGTTTGAAATGACATTTCTAATTGTCGTTCTGAATACCTATTTGTACATGCCTCAGTCGGTCAGTCAATAAATCAAACAATCAGTTGATGTATCAATTCATTAGAGCTAACATATCTAGATGTCTTTCTAAGTAGGCCCGTGCGGTATTAGTAAATGCTTCAAACATTCAATCGATTAATCAATCGATCGATCAATAAGAAGATCAATCAAGTCAATCAACGTCACCCATTTTACTTTATCCACTACCCATCAATTTACTTAACGAACCGACCTCTCATCGAGGTTTAATTCTGCTTCCCCCCCCCCCCAATCCCCCGCAATCAAATTGTGTGCGTGGGCTATGTAGATCTATCAATTTGTCTTTGATTAAATTTAAACCAATAAAACATTGTAATAATTGAAAAAAAACAACAACCCAGAAATATACATACGTTACAGAATAATAAGCAGTGTCTCCAATGACAGAAAACAACAATGAAAACTTTTTTTTTTTAAATTTGATCAATTATCTTTCACTGATTATAAATGAAACAAAAAAAAACTGTGGATAAGTCTTAAAACTGTAATAGTTCATACAGACCGACTAGTAAACCACACTAATAGAAGTATATCAACGTGTGTGTTTGTGTGTGTGTATGGGTGTGTGTTGAATTTATCACCGATCAGCTGTTGACCTAGATTCCGAAGGTTGGCTAAGGAGAAGAAAAAAAAAAACTGGCTAAAAATATTACGTCTTTGTGTCTGTCGTTACATGTCAGCTTTGGTTTATATGTATATATAATATATATATATATATATATATATATATATATATATATATATATGAGAGAGAGAGAGAGAGAGAGAGAGAGAGAGTGCGAGTGAAAGAGAGAGAGAGAGAGAGCGAGAGAGAGAGAAAGAGAGACATATAGATAAATGTCTTACATTTATAGGCTATGTATTTATTTTTAAATGACGTTTCTGGCTAAATGTTCAGTGATGGAAAAAAAATCAACTACATATATTTATAACACGGATGGCCAAAGTGGCTCTTCGTTGATTTTTTTGTATTTCTCCCAATGAGCCAGATTTTTTTTAATGTGTCAGTTATTTTTTCTTTCTAATATTTAATGATTTCTGTTCCAATAATTATGATAAATTGATTACTATGCACATTTCTAAAAGTCGTTATTTGTTTTTTTTTTTGCTATTTATAGAATTGGGATCTGGCTCTCATGGACTTCATCATTCGTGGTTACCCCCCCCTTGGCATGTTGCAATGATTTGTTCATTCATGTTAATGCGTGAAGCCTCACAACGTCGACGTCACAACTTGGGCGACACAGTTTTAAAAAGCAACCCCATTTTACCAGCCGGATAGTGTTTGTTTTAACGAGAGTGAGGGCGCCGTGAGCTGGGTCCGGGGGCGGAGGGGGGGGGGTTCGGGGGCGGGGGGCTTTCTAAGACTGCATCAGGGCCGCCGCGAAGGGGAAGGGGGAGCGGTTCCAACGCGAACACTAGACGTGGACCCCCGCGGAGAGGTTCCAACGCGAACACTAGTCATGGGCCCCCGCGGAGAGGTTCCAACGCGAACACTAGTCATGGGCCCCCGCGGAGAGGTTCTAACGCGAACACTAGACGTGGGCCCCGCGGAGAGATTCCAACGCGAACACTAGGGCCGAAACTCTTTGAGATATGGGGGCCCTGTATAAATCCAGATATTATATGTCATTGCCAAATATTTCAGAATATACGACAATCGCTCACTTGGACAATCTTAGGGGCTAAGTCCGGCTCGGTAATCCTTTATGAAAACGGCTCGGCAATTGTTGGTGTCAGTGGGCCCAACGATAGCTTGCTGTAGCCTTGACTTGAGGGAGGGTGGAGCAGGGTAGGGTAGGGGGCAAATGCCCAGGGACCCGGCGAGTTTTAGGGGCCCGGACTGAGCTGGCCAAACGACTTTTGAAAATATTATTATCAGCACGGGGGGCCCCGTGACAGGCCTGCCCAGGGGCCCAAAATTTCTGTCGGTGGGCCTGTTGATATATATATATATATATATATATATATATATATATATTTATGTGTGTGTGTGTGTGTGTTTGAAATTCCGCATACGTCAGTGTGTTTGAATTATTATATTTGCAGTTAGTTGCATTTATTCAAAGTTAGTTATGTTTAATTGTGACTGGAAGATTTGAATGTATTCATGTTTGAAATATAATCTTTGATCTGTGCCCAGCAATATCGAAAGCTTCAAACGCACAATTTCCATTAACTAAATTGTATTCAGGGCATGATATGTAGAAAATGTGTTAAATCGATTCCTGGTGTAACATTGTTAACCAACCTAAGGGGACCACATTGGGATATTGGAAAAGCGTGACAGATCGAAGGTGCTGACATTAAGACGAGGTTATCATTTTATTTTTTTCAATTTCCTTGATCGACCCATTTACAACGAACATACTTCGTGTACACAATGCACACGTACACTTGTGACACACTTGTAGACATGTACACATACACACATAGACGTATTGGTGTGTTCGTAACTCCTTAGTTAGAAGATCGTGCCAGCAGACGTGATTTCATTTCTTTATGGTCCAGTTTTATTACCAGCTAGCTTGTTCAGTCATCCAAGAAGGAACCCAAAAAATAAAATAAAACCCAGCCGTTAAGTAATAAAAACAACTTTATATTATAGACGAAGGGTTGGCAAACTTTTTTTTACTCGCGGGCCACATTGGGCTCGTAAATTTTGATGGGAGGGCAGGCGCGAAAACCAATTGTAGGAGGACTGTTGAACTAATATAAATTACATGTAAAAGACATAACATAAAATTGTAGTGCTATATTTTTCCTATGGCTGTTATAGACTCAAGGTACTGGCAGCTCGAACATTTTTTGCTTGGTCTGTGTGTGTGCCTGGGGGTGGGGCGTGGTGGTGGAGGGTGTTGTTGGGTGGATTGTTCATGCTTCAAAAGTTTTAATAATTAATAATAGTGCGATTTGGTTCAAAAGACAAATATACGGTTCACTAGAACTTCATGCAGCAGAGGAAGGTGGAACCAGTCTGATTAAAAGCAACAATTAGCATCCACTAATGGTGTGTAGCGCCGGAGTGGTATGCGGGGTTATTGGCATAGATACAAAAGGCCTAGATCGAAGACATGCCTCAAATCTGTGTCATTTCCGGTTACAGGAAACGACGTACGCTTTAGAAGAGCGCTGTCATGGTTGCAGCTGTCATGGCGATGGATAAAATGAATCAATTTATATATAAAGATTGCAAAGATAAATAAAGAAAGTTTATTTTTTTTCAACATACATTAAAACTTGCTTTAATATCTAAAACATGAATTTGGTCTTTTTACATGAAATTTTGCACATGACAAGCTGCTATAAGCTTTAAAATCCACAAAAAATAAATTTAAAAAAAAACTTAATTTAATGTAGTTTTCCTAATGTCGGACAGATATTTTTACCAACTGTAATTACATTTTTTTAATACGGTATCTGTTTTAATTTGATAAAATATTTCACAATTCATTTTGTTTAGTAAATTAATGAGTCTGTCAGAAATTATTCTTTTTAATACAACTGCTATTTCAGTTTGGTTTAATTTTTTTTTACTGAATTCCTATTGGCTATCACTGATCCGAAGGTGACGTCAGTGATAATCAAGTGTAAGGACCGGTAACTTCCCTTCTTAACCCTAGCGATCATTTGCACTCTGGTCATCTCTGACCCCCAGGAAACACTGTGAATGACATTCATTGTCCAGTTGTTGTTTAGTGATCCGAGACGGCAGTAGACCAACGTTAGCCTGTGGTCAGTTTGAGGTCACATGAATAATAAAAGAAATCATTCTATTTTTTTATAGACGAAAGGACGGGCGAGGAGTTGGTCAGGAATACAGGAGAAAAGAAACACAGACAACGGATAGATGGACAGCGACTGGATCGGATGGACGATCATCCATCCAGACAGATGAACAGCCAGACAGGATATACAGACGGATTGAGGGACGGGTGGATGGAGAGATAAGACTGACACATAGATTTAAGGACACTTTCTGTGGAAGTCGCTCTTCTGCCTGGTTGATTATTTACCTAATGGAATCCTTCTTCAACCAACAGTTAGTTTATTTCAAAGTTGGTAGATTCTAAGATCAGGTGTTGGAATAAATCGTAATCGCTGATCTTTAACAGGGCCGGATTTAGACTTGATAAGGGCCTAAACTCTTTGAGAGATGGGGGCCCTGTATAAATCCAGATATTATATGTCATTGCCAAATATTTAAAAATATACGACAATCGCTCACTTGGACAATCATTTGGGGGCCCCTCAAGAAAGTGGGGGCCCTATTCTATTGATTGTGTAGCTTATACGTAAATCCTGCAACCATTGGTGTTTTATTATTGGTGTTTTATCATTGATCCTTCAGTCCGTCGATACAACGAACTTCGTTATATACGAAGTACGTTTGACTGAACGATCTACGTTTTACCAGTTGGCAGACGTCACATGCACTGATCGAATTCTAAGGCACTACAAAATATTCCCATGAGACATTTTAATTTGGTTTTTATATTCTTCTTAGTGGGCATTTAACTTTTTTTTTCTTTTATTAAATTATTTTTATTACAATTTTACGTGCTTCTCCGTGTACATCCTACTGAAGGTTCCTGGTTCGAAATCAGGTGAGGACCAATGGATATTTTAAGTCATGGGTACAGTTCCTGCCAGGGGCGCAACCAGTATGTTGAAGTTGGTAGGGTCCGGACCCGTACATCGGTTGCGCCCATGGTCCCTGCAACATCTCCCGTGGTGCCACAATGGCCATTGCACTATCGGCTATGGTGGGGGATGAACGAATGACACCATATAGCAACGATCTTATTAGTGATGTATGTGATCTAAGAGATTTCATTTTATCCTTTCAGGGACTTCGCCCACACTCCGCGTATTTAACAGAAAATAAATCATAATGAAAGCACATGCCTTACTTTGAATCACTATGTCCCCACTGGTCCGCTGCAGTCTCGGATCAACAAGTAAACAATGAATGTCATTCACGGTGTTTCCTGGGGGGTCAGAGATGACCAGAGTGAAATTGATCTCTGTCGGGGTTAAGAAGGGAAGTTACCGGTCCTTACACTTGGCGATCACTGACGACACCTTCTCACTAACCTATATAACAGACATTTGTGAAATGATTCCGAAACATTCAGTGTAAGAAGCAGGTAAATGTTTATAGCGATACATTACTAGATCATTGTTTTAGGAGCATCTCCTAGTACTCAATCGGCAAATTCACTGAAAAAAATGTAATTTGGTTTTCCTGAGGCCGGAAAGACAATTTTACAAACTGTGATTAAGTTTTTTTAATATATAAAAAGTAAAGTTTCATTAAGCTCCTAAGGGCTCATCGGGGCAGATGAAGTGTAGAAAACTTATGTTTTAGTAACCTCGACAAATAAAAGGATTGTGTGGTTAGCTCAACGCCCAGCCACCTTTACTCCCCCAACTTAAAGTCAGGTACCCATTTAAAGCTGGGTGGACTCTGGTGACTTTCGCCAGGACCCGAAAAAGTCCCAAGGCTCTCACTGAGATTCAAACCCGGGACCATCAGGTCGACAGTCAAGCGCTCTACACCGCCCGACCACCCGTCCCCTTTTTTAAAATATGGTATCTGTTTAAATTGAAGAAGTTGTTTCCAAAATTTAGTTATTTGTCAATTAATAAGTTTGTCAGACGTTATTCTTTTTAATAAAACTGCTAATTCAGTTTGCTTTTTTTTCTGTTGTCTTTTTTATACTACATTTATATTTGCTATCACTGATAAAAAAGTAAAGTTCCCTTAGCTCCAATGAGCCATCGGGACGGATGACGTGTAGAATTCATCTGTTTTTATAACCTCGCCATATAAAGGGATTGTGTGGTTAACACAACGCCCAGCCGCCTTTACTTCCCCAACTTAAAGTCAGGTACACATCTGGGGTGGGGGACTTGTGGGGGACGACTTTGCACTAAATTTCAACTGGGAAAAAAAATTACATGATTCTCACGAAGATCAAACCCAGGACTCTCATATCGACAGTCGAGTATCTACACAGCTCGGTCATTCGTCCTACTGATCTATGGCGTTTAAAAATGTCAGAATGTCATTGGTAAAATGCCGTTTTACTGATGAAACGCAAAAAAATCTGGCAAGTGTACACTTAGATCCCATTACCCCCAATAACAGGGATACTTTTTGTGATGCTCCCATTTCATCCCCAGCAAAGCCGAGCGTGTCACACAAATGACCCAGGTTGATTGAACAAGCTGGGATTCAGCCCCGTAGCGTGAAAATTCTACAGCAGGAGCCAGGCAATAGCAGGGGGCAGGGAATACATTTTACTAAGTAGAGCAAATAAGTGAGGGGGCCCGGCACCCTGCCTCCCCCGCACGCTACGGGCCTGCTGGGATTTGAACTCGTCACCTACACCAAGCAGATCGGGCTTACAATCACAGCGAATCGTCCTCGGTTCTCCCATTAAGCATTAACCATGGGACTTAACTTTTTAAATTATCTATCAGTGAATTATTTCCCCTTGGTATTTGGATACAGACATAGGTTAAAAACAAACAACAACAAAGACGACTGTAAGTTTTTTTCCCGTTATGTTTCATCGGACCAATCAAATTCATTGTTACATAGTCTCAATAAAGAGAACCAATATATACCTACTTCTTACACTGAATGTTTCGGGATCATTTCACAAATGTCTGTTATATAGGTTAGTGAGAAGGTGTCGTCAGTGATCGCCAAGTGTAAGGACCGGTAACTTCCCTTCTTAACCCCGACAGCGATCAATTTCACTCTGGTCATCTCTGACCCCCAGGAAACACCGTGAATCGCATTCATTGTTAAGTAGTTTTTTAGTGATCCGAGACGGCAGCAGACCAACGTTAGCCTGTGGTCAGTTTGAAGTTTGGCGAAATCGTTCAATCTTTTATATTTTTTGACTGAAGGACGGGCTAGCAGTAGGTCAGAGGTACAAGAGATCTAAATCACAGACGAACGGACAGATGGACCGACACTGAAATGGATGGACGATCATCCATCCAGACAGATGAATTGGTGGACAGGATATAGACTTCTGCAGGCAGATTATTTACCTTATGGAATATTTCTCCAATCAACAGTTGGTTTATTTCGAAGTTGATAGATTCTAAGATGATGGTTCTAATGAAGTGTTGGAATAATTCTGAATCACTGATCCTTAAAAGGGCCCTTAGATCTTTGAGATGCTCACTCGGAAAATTTTTTTGGCCCCCCCCCAAGAAAGTAGGGGAATTAAGCGATAGCGTGTGTAGATTATACGTACATCCTGCACTGATCCTTTATCAATGGTGTTTTATCATTGGTGTTTTATCATTGGTGTTTTATCATTGGTGTTTTATCATTGGTGTTTCATCATTGGTGTTTTATCATTGGTGTTTCATCATTGGTGTTTTATCATTGGTGTTTTATCATTGGTGTTTTATCATTGGTGTTTTATCATTGGTGTTTCATAATTGATCGTTTATCATTGATCCTTCAGTCCGCCCCCCTCCCCCGCCAGGCCCGTAGCGTGCGAAGGGGGGCAGGGGGTCTTGCGTTTTGTCTGCCCCCCCCCCCTCTGCTTGTTTGCTCTACTTAGTAACATTTTTTCCTGCCCCCCCCCGCTACTGACCTGGCCCCTGCTGTAGAATGCCTGGCCCCTGCTGTAGAATGCCTGCCCCCTGCTAAAAAATGCCTGGCCCCCTGCTGTAGAATTTTCACGCTACGGGGCTGCCCTCCCTCCGCCCTTAAAGACCACGCCCGGTACACTAAAGGAATCAGCAATTTTTTTTTTGGTCTGATTTAATTTGTTTTTGGCCTATTTCTGATTTAAATCTGGCACAATGTGACAAGGTCAAAATGACAAACAAAATCCTCCAGTGTAACGACCTTGAGGGTGAAACAATTGGACCATATTCAGAGCGTGGCAGCTGCACCGATAAACATTTTAATGAGAAGTCAAAGACAGAGTTTTAACATGTCAAGTTTGGTAATAAAACAAACATGCAGACGTGGGAAATGAAAAACAAGGAATAAAAATGGAGCAATTTTTTTTTACTTTTATAACGATAGCGTAGAAATAATGAAAATAAAACTTTTAGTAAAATGCTCTAAAAAGTAAAAAAAAAAGACACTTATATTTAAGTACATTTTTATTTCTAAAAATAAAAAAAAGTTCAAGGTTACATGATTTGAAGACATAGCCGCAAATCCAGCCAGCTTCAAAATAATGAGACAAATCTTGTAGATTAGCACAACAAAACTGGACGGTATGATACAATAGGGAAGTTCTAATTAAATGATCATACAATAACATTATGAATTGAAAACAAATATGTATGTGTGTGTGTGTGTGTGTGTGTGTGTGGAGAGAGAGAGAGAGAGAGAGAGAGAGAGAGAGAGAGAGAAAGAGAGAGATGGACAAAGCTAAATAGATAGTCATGTTGAGAGAGGTCTATTGGTATATAATAGCAGACAGACGGATACAAAAATACATAGGTAGATGGAAAGATAGATAGATAGATTATACACCGTAGATAAATAGATATAATTATAGACATATAGAAAATAAAAAGATGGAGATAGACATGCAGGCAGACAGACAGTAAGACTAATAAGACATACAGGTAGATATATCTATAGACAGACGGACATTCAGACAGACAGATAGATGGATGGGTGGATGGATAGATTTATACATATAGGTAAGTGACACGCCGGAAGATGAACCCGTAACCCAAACCAAGTAGATCCGGCTCATGACCAAAGTGCCCTCCTTTCATCCCCAGCACAGCCCGAGAGTGCAGTGGCTACGGAGTCACCACGGGAAAGACATAGAGGGAACTTCCACCACAAACTCTCCGAAAAATCTCGCTGTTTTTCTCACTCTTTTTTTTTCCGCCGCACGGTCATCCCGTCTCCTCGGTGCTAAATCTGGTCACGTGACATGTCAATCTTTTTGATTCAAAGTTTAAAAAAAACAAAAAACATTCACTTGTTTTCAATCAGCTACATAACATAGTCAACATCTTTTTACAGCCCCCCCCCCTAAAGGTCACCTTGCAATCCGATAGCCTTCAACAGTACACTAAAAATATCTGGATTAAGTTAACCGAAAAATGGAGTTTGTGGGAGCCAGTAAAAGCATTAAGATCGTTCATGCGTGACGAAAAACAACGAGGTGCGCTCAAGCAGGTAAGTGTCCAACAATTGGCTCTGAAGTAACAAAAGGGAAGACGTGAAGTAACAAATGGAAACCGCGAAGGTAACAAACAGAATAAGTGAAATAATAACAGACGTAAACTGTGAAGTAACCAAGGGAAGACATGAAATAATAAATGGAAGTTAAGCAGCAATAGGTGGAAGTCGTGAAGTAACTGGCGGAAATGAAGTCACAGATACAAAAATGTGAAATAACAAATTGGGGGAAGTGTGAAGACACGGGCGTTATAAAAAAAAATGGGGGTTTCAGTCATTCTTCCTGTTTGGGGAAGTCATAGGGGCCCTTAAGTCCTGAGCCCCCTTAAGTCCGGGGAGCCCTTAAGTCCGGGGAGCCCTTAAGTCCGGGGTCCGGGGAGCCCTTAAGTCCGGGGAGCCCTTAAGTCCGGGGAGCCCTTACGTCCGGGGGCCCTTAAGTCCGTGTGGGGGGGCACCACAGAGCCCTTTGAAAGACCCCGACAGTGGACTAAAGTTGTTTTCAATGTGTCTCTTATTTATAATACTCTAAGTATATAATTATAGTTAACGTATACAAAAATTTAAAGTATGAAATGAAGCACACTGATACCTTGCGTGACGGATGGCCGAGTGGTGTGGATGCTCGCATGTCGACCTGAGAGTCCTGGGTTCGATCCCCCAGTGAGAACCAGAGGAATTTCACCAGGTCATGGTGAAAATTTGTTAATGTTAACTCGGACTAAAGGGCGTTTAGGCGAATTTCCTAACATTAAACCATAGGTGCACTTTCATCATAATTAAAAACATAAAGAGCCCCCAAGACTAAATGACTGGTACAAGTACAAAATGACTGGTACAGTACAAACTGAGTGGGACAGTACAAACTAAGTGGGACAGTACAAACTGAGTGGGACAGTACAAAATGACTGGTACAGTACAAACTGAGTGGGACAGTACAAAATGACTGGTACAAGTACAAAATGACTGGTACAGTACAAACTGAGTGGGACAGTACAAACTGAGTGGGACAGTACAAAATGACTGGTGCAAGTACAAAATGACTGGTACAGTACAAACTGAGTGGGACAGTACAAAATGACTGGTACAAGTACAAAATGACTGGTACAGTACAAAATGACTGGTACAGTACAAAATGACTGGTACAGTACACACTGAGTGGGACAGTACAAAATGACTGGTTCAGTACAAAATGACTGGTACAGTACAAAATGACTGGTACAAGTACAAAATGACTGGTGCAGTACAAAATGACTGGTACAGTACAAAATGACTGGTACAGTACAAAATGACTGGTACAGTACAAACTGAGTGGGACAGTACAAAATGACTGGTGCAGTACAAAATGACTGGTACAGTACAAAATGACTGGTACAGTACAAAATGACTGGTACAGTACAAACTGAGTGGGACAGTACAAAATGAGTGGGACAGTACAAACTGAGTGGGACAGTACAAACTGAGTGGGACAGTACAAAATGACTGGTTCATTACAAAATGACTGGTACAGTACAAATGACTGGTACAGTACAAACTGAGTGGGACAGTACAAAATGACTGGTACAGTACAAAATGACTGGTACAGTACAAAATGACTGGTACAAGTACAAACTGAGTGGGACAGTACAAAATGACTGGTTCATTACAAAATGACTGGTGCAGTACAAAATGACTGGTACAGTACAAAATGACTGGTACAGTACAAAATGACTGGTGCAGTACAAATTGACTGGTACAAGTACAAAATGACTGGTACAGTACAAACTGAGTGGGACAGTACAAACTGAGTGGGACAGTAAAAAATGACTGGTTCAGTACAAAATGACTGGTACAGTACAAACTGAGTGGGACAGTACAAACTGAGTGGGACAGTACAAAATGACTGGTTCAGTACAAAATGACTGGTACAGTACAAAATGACTGGTACAAGTACAAAATGACTGGTACAGTACAAAATGACTGGTGCAGTACAAAATGACTGGTACAGTACAAAGTGAGTGGGACAGTACAAAATGACTGGTACAGTACAAAATGACTGGTGCAGTACACAATGACTCGTACAGTTCATAATGACTGGTGCAGTACACAATGACTCGTACAGTTCATAATGACTGGTGCAGTACACAATGACTGGTACAGTTCATATTAGCCTAACAATAAAAACTGCTCAAAGAATAATACCTAGTAAGACATTACATTTATGTAATTCCAAAATCTTACCAGCCTAATGGTACTTTGATTAACTTTACGAATACAAGTAAATATTATTGATATTAGCGTTATGTAATGTTATCCAAAAGAAAGACAAGAACATTTTTTTTTCAAATCATTATCCTAATTTTTTAATTCAAAGTCAACTTTTTACATACATATATTAAATTATTAACTCACACCAGATCGAAATAAACTTGCCTCCCTTTAATTTGTAATTCGGAACATTTCATTCTTGCCAGCCAAGAATTTAATCAAACCAAAAAAAAAAAATGCACTTACCTATATCAAATGAAAAGGTCTGCATGTCTCGTAATACAGAACGGTTTTGGCATTGTTTGACACCCACAGACACCCTCCAATGAACTCTAAGGTTTCATTTTCATAATACAATAAGTACATTTTCAAAGACCAACTGAACAACAGGAAGGTTCAGTAATTTACGATTTGTGGTACACACTACATGTTTATTGACCTATAAATTATACACCGTTATCTGTCAATAAATGTTGATATTTTATTGTATTCTTATTTGATATACATTTTCAAACATATCTATCTATCTATCTATCTATCTATCTATCTATCTATCTATCTATCTATCTATCTATCTATCTATCTATCTATCTATCTATCTATCTATCTATCTATCTATCTATCTATCCATCCATCCATCCATCCATCCATCCATCCATCCATCCATCCATCCACCCATCTATCTATCTATCTATCTATCTATCTATCTATCTATCTATCTATCTATCTATCTATCTATCTATCTATCTATCTATCTATCTATCTATCTATCTATCTATCTATCTATCTATCTATCTATCTATCTATCTATCTATCTATCTATCTATCTATCTATCTATCTGTCTAACCTAATCTATCCATCTATCTATCTATCAATCTATCTAATATAATCTATCTATCTATCTATCTGATCTTTTCGGCAGTCTAACAAGTCTATCTCATTGGATAAAAGAGACGATCATCATTACGAGAGTGTGGGGGGGGGGGCACCTTTCATGTACACCACACCCCTGGTGGCTTTAACCCTGGTGGGTGCCGTGCGGCGTAGAGCCGGGTTTTGAGCCTCGGAAAAATTTTTTGAGGTTGTGGTGAAAGTCTTTTTTTAAGTCCGACCGGCTGTGATGGGTGCTCAACTAAGTAAGGATGGCTGGTGGGGCGTTGTGCTCACCACATCGTTGGTACTAAAACAGAAGAATTCTACATTTCATAGGTCCGGATGATGAGGTACCTTACTTTTCAAACAATGCTGTCGCTTGAGTTGTTAAGATCAAAATATGGTGTGTCATTGCAACAAGATGCTCGTGACCTGCTTTATCTGGCAGAAGTGTTATATATATATATAGCGTCCCCCCCTAAATATAGGTCACCACAGCTGACTGACTTCCCAATGTCGACCGTTACCATTCGTTCCTTTTAGCCAGGGGCGGATCTAACAGCGGGGGGGGGGGGCTCCAAATTCGTCTCCTTCCCCAGGTCTAACTGTACTCACTGGCGGCGGAGCAGGGGGGGCAGCGCCCCCCCCTAAAACTTTTAAGGGGTGGCGGCGCCCCCCCTTGAATTTCCAGTCTGCCCCTCGAAAATTTTAACTTTTTAAACTTTGTAATTCATTTTAGTTTATATGTATCATTTTAATTTTCACAATTCATTTGATTTATTTCTTGAATTTAATATTTGAAAGAAATTATAATTAATTGACATTTTACAGTAATCACATTATTGAGAGTTGTTGTGGCATATTTTAAAACTAGTTGCAAGTACCCGGCTTTGCCCGGGTTTAAAATAATGTTTTCTGTTTATTTAAGAAGCGTAATTAGACGTTTATTTAAGATTTAAAATAAGACGCGTAAAAAAGAGTTTACTTGCATGCAATAAAAGGGTACATTTATCTTAAAGCAATGTGATACACAACATTTTTGGCAGTTCCTCTCTCTCTCTCCCTCTTTCCCTCCCTCCCTCCCTCTCTCTCCCCTCCCTCCCTCTCCCTCCCTCCCTCTCTCCCTCCCTCCCTCCCTCCCCCCTCTCTCTCCCTCCCTCCCTCCCTCTTTCCCTCCCTTTTTCCCTCCCTCTCTCCCTCTCTCTCTCTCTCTTAGGCATAACTGTAGCAAAAGATGACAATTCCTATGGATGAAGGAATGGAATGTAAGAATGTAGTAAGTAATGTGATATTTGGTTCCCCGTACCGATCATATTTATAGTAAGTTAGCTATGTGGGAGAGAAGCTCGTGAAACCTGAAATCGGGGTAAAAGTTTGCCAATTTTCATGTCTTTGATATCCAAAATAACTAATTACAATTAAAGTACCCATTGAGATGGAACGAAAACTGTTTAAGAACATTCCCCATGTAATTTTGTGTACGTGTATCCAGTGGCGCAGCCAGCAAAAAATGCTGGGGGGGGGGGGGGGCTCACATATTGAAAAAAGACAGTTTGACAGTCTTTTTTGTAACTTTATAACGTAAATTATGTATTGATGATTTGGCCTGGGGGGGGGGGCTCAAGCCCCCCTCCTGGTTGCGCCACTGCGTGTACCAAATTTCACGTTATTTGGTTGTCTGGATCTTGAGTTTTAAGGGAACAGACAGACAGATAGCAAATGCGTCTTATAAGTATAGAGAAGTATTGCTATCTACCGAATGACGGCAAATGTAATTTTTAAAGAAAATACAATTATTTATTATCTTTTCATAAATTACTTTTTGTTTATTGAGTTTCCCGTTTCCGGTTTCATATTCATCATCATTCATGATAATTATCAGTAATTTTCTGATCTATTTTCACTATTAAATTTGTGAACAAACTGACATTACGAATCAGTTGACGACAGAAGTGCTCAATATTCATTTTTATTTTTTTTAATATATTATTTTTTAATAATATCGATTAAATACTTGCTACAGAATTACTATATTCTATTATAGAATTAAGGGGGTAAAATTTGTCTTTCGGTCATATTTTGTCTTGCCCCTCCTTAAATTTTCTAGGGGAGGCCGCGCCACCCCCTTGAATTTTGGCTTGCCCCCCCTTAAAATATTTCGTTCCGCCGCCGGTGATTGTACTAGTAACTTTATTCCCCCCCCCCTTTTTAAAAGAGGCCCTATAGTTTACGTTGCTGCGCCCGGTTCTTCGACTGTTGCCTTTCCATGCGGGTTCCATTCCAGGACCATTATAGTAACGCTGTGAGTTGGTTTCCAGAGAGTTTCCCTAACATCGACATTTTCAGTCAATATTTCTCGACTAATTGGCAAATATTCAAGCTTTCTCCCATTATATATCCCATTGGCATTGTAGAGAAATGGTATAGCCATAGTTTGATGACGCAATCGGGTAGGTTTCGCCGACCCCAGCTCCCATGACGTCATTTCCCCATCGCGCTGTATAATTATTCTGGGTTCTACGCGTATACCTCATTTTTGGTAGAAAATTTTCGATCTCCAGTGAGGTCCAAATGATATTTCAGGCCAATGGTCAAAGTCCTCCGCTATATCTCCCGTAGTTCCTCAATGATC
The DNA here is from genome assembly GCA_021962125.1 of Bulinus truncatus. Classification (NCBI taxonomy): domain Eukaryota; kingdom Metazoa; phylum Mollusca; class Gastropoda; family Planorbidae; genus Bulinus; species Bulinus truncatus. Next base: position 315,990 of record JAGDYQ010000063.1, on the reverse strand, counting down.
ATTGCACTATCGGCTGTGAAGGGGATGAAAGAAGGGCACCATAAAAACAGTCCAATTAGTGGTTTATAGTATCAAAGATATTTCAACTTATTCTTACAGGGACTTCACACACATACACGTAAAGTATAGATTTCTATTCACGTGTTTATCAATGCCTTTAAGTGGACACAGGCCCGTAGCCAGGTCAAAGTAAGCAGGGAGGCACCAATACCCCAGAGCCCCCCCCTTGGCTACGGGGCTGAGTGGACATCAGTGAAGAAAACTGTTAATAATATCTTCAAGAAGACTCTTAAGTAAAAAAAAACATGATACAAAAAGTTTTTTTTTTTTGGAAAGACAACATTAGTCTAAAACAGGCATTCCCGATATCAAGTTTGTGTGTTCCAACAGTGTTTTATTTACACAGGTATATATCATCTTCTTCATACAATAGGAACAGATATCAGCATGATAATAAATAAATAATAATCTTATTATTGTTTTATTAGCGCCAGTAAAACTGTAACTTACGTTGATAGTAAAACCGATAAGACTCGTACTGTGTGTATATAGATCAACTGTCATGGTATCTAAAGGAAGTCTGTCCATGTGTGCTTCAAATATAAGATATTTTGGCATTTAGTGTCGGCCCAGTATATAATATAAAACATACATAATACGCCTCGTCAATTTCAAGTTGATATTTCCGAAAACTGTCTAATTTTCGTTAATGTGTATCGATATTTACTTGCTACACTGTTCATAGATTTATAATTTAAGTTTAATTTCCTTAAGACCCCTAAGGGCTCATCGGGGCAGATGAAGTGTAGAATTTATCTGTTTCTATAACCTCGACACATAAAGGGATTGTGTGGTTAGCACAACGCCCAGCCGTCTTTACTCCACCAACTTAAAAGTCAGGTACACATTTAAAGCTGGGTGGATTTGGGGGACTTTCACCAGGACCTGCAAAATCCCGAGGTTCTCACTCGGGTTCGAACCTGGGACCCATCTGGTGGACAGTCCAGCGCTCTACACCGCACGACCATCCGTCCCAATATATATATATATAAGACACTATTATAAAGGGGGAACTCCCCTCCCCACAAATAGCGACATTTTGTTTTTAAGTTTAGCTACATCTAACTCCTAAGCCTGTCAGTACCGAACTACCCAGCCAGGCCCACCGACTGAAATTTCGGGCCCCTGGGCAGGGCTGTCACGCCCCCCCCCCTGCTGATAATAATATTTTCAAAAGTTGATAGGCCAGCTCAGTCCGGGCCCCTGGGCATTTGACCCCCCCCCCTCGGCGGGTCTGTACCCAGCAACTAAATATATGAAAAAAAAACAACAACAAAGGTCCCGGGGGGTGGGGCGAGCGATCACGCTTGGTATGATGAGTGTGAGGGGCAAGTGTGTGTCTAAAAATAACCCAACAAAAATATTTAGACACTTGGTATGTCGACTTTGGTATCTTAGTTTTTTTTTTACGAAGTGGCTACGGTTACAGCCAACGCGCATGCGCTCTAGCGCTCTAGACGGACAATTTTTTTTTTAGGGCTAGGAATAGGATTAGGGATAGGCTTAGGGATAGGTTTAGGGATAGAAACAATATATATAGCTGGACCCCGAAAAAAAAATCGGCAAAAAAAAAAAATAGTCCGTCTAGAGCGCTAGAGCGCATGCGCGTTGGCTGTTACCGTAGCCACTGCGTTTTTTTAAATAGCTCGATCTGGTCAGTCGCTGTGTGGGATGGTTCGTTAGGATGGGTCATTTGATGGGGGGGGGGGGGGGAGGGGTGAAGCAGAGTGGGGGATGGTGGGGGAGGGGGGTGTAAATTCTACACGTTACAGAGTCACTTGCAGGATTCCTCACATAAAAACAGTGTGTAAGTACATTTTGCTTCACTATTTGGTTAACTCATTAAACTGGCAATAAACATCATGACACCCTTTACCACAAAAATGTTTTCGGGGGTAGGAGGGTGTGAGGTTTAGCCTCTTCAAAAAAAGCCCCCCCCCCAGGGACTAACGTACCCTGAGCCTTATTTACATCAAAGCTAGTGGATACTGTTTATCAAGCCTAATCTGAAATTTGGTCATTTCAGCTAACAACGCCATCTATCACAAGGGGCAACAATCCAACAATACTTATTCTATTTATATGCTTGGGTAAATAAACTAAAAACATGAACAGGATAGTTTACTGCAGTACGAAAGCTAAGGTACAGAAACCTGCTGTAACACAACTAAGAAGTTCTAAAACTGTAAAAAAAAATTATAAAAATGCCTCGCTCATATTAATAATGAAATTTCAAGCTTGTGTAAATATCATGACAAACTCTTAAAACATTCATGTATTCATATAACAATCCCATTTTAAATTTATTACAAAATATTTCATTTCAGTTATACTGGGCACAAAAAAATGGATGTAATTTGTACCGTTTATTTTTTAACCTTAAGAAATAGCCTTCACAGAGGATTTTTTTTTAAAATAGAAGCGACTTGACCACATCTCCGTTGACGACCAGATGAGCCCAGGGACCAGGATGTAAACAACACAGGTTCACTCCCTGCAGAAAAATCCAGAAGACCAGCTGCCAATAGACCAGCTCCGAGCTGATATAGTAGATGATGAAGGCGTCACGACCATCCGATGGTTAAGCTATTGCAGAGGCCATAAGCTCTGAAAGGAGTTCAACGAATTCAGTGAGCCATAGATGCACCCTTGGTACTATAACAGCCAAGATATTATTATGTTATACTAGCTGTACCCTGCAAAACTTTTGCATAGATTATATACCCTTAGTAGAATAGGTTATTTTTGGTTTCGGACATATCTGATTTGTTCATTGTTTTATTACAATTTAAATAATATGCAATATGTTTTAGAAATAAAAAAAAAATAAAATATTTAAATTGATGAATTATTTCACTTTTTGGCCATTGGGTTTTATGTTTGAAAAATGCAGTAACTATTTAAAACTGGGAAATTTTTAAAAATCTATCTTTACAAATGTGAGCTCTTGTTTTATAAAAGTTCAGAGATGTCTAAAGCTAAACAACTTGAAAAAAAATGGGTAAATAACTTTAAAATGGGTAACCACATAGTTATAAAAGAAAACTAAAAAGACAGAACCAATGAAACATCTATTCTCTTTAATCACAATAGGTATAAATGTAAAACTCTCTTCATGTTCCAAACATTCACACCTTTCATTGTTATCACAAATGATCAAAATTAACAGAAGTAAACTATAGGTTATCCCCCCACCCACATCAAAACAACTTGCTAGCTTATCATTGAGAAAACCAACACAGTGTTCCCAATGTAAGATTAAACACATCATGCATTGTAATGTTCTTTCAGCTGGTTGAACAAACACAATACATGTATCTACCCACAATACATCAGTGCAACACTGTTAAATATAAGGAACATTCTGACATTCGGCTGGTTGCATGTATCTACCCACAATACATCAGTGTAACAATGTTAAATATAAGGAACATTTTGACATTCAGCTGGTTGAACAAACAATACATGTATCTATCCACAATACATCAGTGTAACACTGTCAAATTTGAGGAACATTAAGACATCAGTTTCTGGTAAACATGATTTAGTTAAACAACGACAGTAAACAACACATTTTTTTTTTCAGACTTGTGCAAAGTATTATATGGAATTCAATTTAAAAACAAAATGAAAGAAAGATAACATGAGCCTGAACATTGGCAGCAGACGTGCAGTTAATATATCATCAACTTAGTTTTCAAAATTTTATCATGACTTGAAACAGATGAAACACACAATACATGTATTTATAGCTACAAACTTTCTGTAAGACCAATAAAAAAAAACACCAACTTATATCTCAATGTTAATTCAATAATCACTTTCGAGACCTTCATTCAACGACCTTGGAGACTCTGGAAAAAAAATAAAAATAAAATTGGGGGAGTAAAGGTCACATTGGAAAAAAATTGAACGTAAAAAAATAATCTTGAGCGGCAGTTAGTAATAAGTATGCTATACCAAACATGTAGCGCAAAACATATGTATATTACTCGAAACATGTGAAGATTAAAAATTAACTTTTCAAAATGTGTTATTAAAAAAAGTAGAGACAAATGATATTAAAATGAAGTTAATTAAGATTATGTAGAGTCAAACCACACGCGGCTATTACCCTATTGGAGGATCAGTGCGTTTAACGCAACATTATTAAAACATTCTACATGTATATATATACACTGAAATAAGCATTAAAATCTAAACAGCGTTTTTTGTATATGAAAGACTTGATCATTAATGCAACATGATATTATAAGAATGTTTTTTGTTTAGTTTTATTATAACGGTCATGACAAAAAAAAATGATTTAAGAGGACGTGTATACATGACGTGATACAAAAAAAAATAATTGTAAAAAATGATAATGTCAATCTCATTACAAGGATACATATATATATATATATATTTGATGTTTTTTTTTAAAAGGATAAAAAAATCAAGTGTGTGAATTTATAGGGCAGTGCAAAATATCTTGAGACTAGAGAATATCTCTTAAAAAATGTGTCATCTGGCATAAAAATTGCAGACATTAAAAAAAAAAAATTTAGTTAACAAGAAGAGCTTATAATATTGGGGTTGGATGACTTAGATATGTTTACAGTAAACAGAGCTAACAGAAATACTTAAAAGTTACATATTATAAAGATGCTATACAGGAACAATAATATTTTTTTTTCATAGTCGTCTGCTTCTGTCTTTCCCTTAAACAAAAATAAAATAAGTAAATCAGAGCAAACAATTTCTACCTCTATTCAATGAAATGCTAATAAATAAAAAAAAAACAAAAATAACAACAACAAGTTGAACAGGTTTAGCTAAAATGTCTCCATACTTTAAAAATATAAGTTGATTCGAGTACAAAAAAAAAATTTTGCTACATTTAACGTACACAAAAACTGATACATGATATTTGATACATGAAATTTCAAAACAATGTTTCAAAGTGGCCATTTGCAAAAAGAAAAAGACTTATGGAAGTGTAAAAATGCCAGATAATTAATAAGAAAAAAAGAGCGCATAACTATTACGTTACTAAATTTGGTAAAGCCAGAAAGTGAAAAAGCACAACAATAAATGAATGAAAAACTAAATTGCCATTATTAGGACTAATTTCAATCTAATATTTAGACTATCGCAAAGCAATAAAAATAAAATTTAAATAACTATATGAATGACCAGATAATTATTTATTATCTAAAAACTAAATTAATAAAAACAGATACAGGACTCTACAAACTTCGTATTGTTAGAGGGAGTCAAACGAGTTTTTTTTTTTTTTAAAAGACCTATCAATATTTAAGCTCAAATTAAATTTAGTCAGAAAGCTAGATTTTAAAAAGTCATGTGCCAACCTCTGATAGTTTAAAGATGAGATGTTTTCATTAGCATCTTTCTTTTCTTTAAAAAGTTTTCTTCTTTTAGAAGTATACAGCAGCACATAAGAAACCCTTCTACAGACCTGGTCTAGGCTTAAAATTAAAAGCTACAACAGTGAGTTTTGGTTATAAAAAGGGTCATAACTTATGGAACCACTTCCGTCACCCTTCGTCACATTAGACCAGAGGGACAAGAATCTACTCAACATGATGTAACTAATCAATGATGTGCTCTGGTTTATGTAAAGAAAAAATGCTTTTGTATTGATTAGCAAACCCAGGCCTTTCTGCTAAAGATTTTGAGCTAAAATTTACTTCCCACCAGACCATATCTAGATGCACCACAGACATAAACTAACTAAAAATATCTTGTCTACTCAGCACACATTCAATGGTTAAAGAAATATAACAAATATATTAACTGTAACTAAGATGTCAAGTTATTTTATGAGGCAAGCTTTTAGAAAAGTATATTGGGTTGTTTCAGTTTAGCTCATCAGGCCACACGAATTGTAAGCTTCTGTTGAACCGACACTAATTATTCACTGTGTCCTGTGAGACTTAACGGCAAATTTAGCTATAATAATTTTTTTTCACTTTAACAACATTTGGCCGCCTTTGGTTTGAAGTATCAATTTATCAACACATTTGCCAACCTCTATACCCCTTAAATATCTGACCGGACCTAAGTCAATTTAAAATGTACTTATGTGTTTAACATGACATTTTGTAAAGCTAATTTACACCACTGGTAAAGGAAGGTTTACTTAGGGGATAATTTCACCAAAATGTAATAGCATTAAGTTTTTTTTTAAAAAAAGCTGTATTTTTCATCTAACTTAACAGGTAAATGTAAGTTTGAACAGAAAATGTGCGCAGTCTGACTGATACATCATGCTGAAGACACAGCTCCATCCATAGAGACGATCTTTGGTTTGGACCCACCCAGCTGCAGAATTTCCTCCTCTTCCGGTTGTTCAAATATTGTATCAGTTTGCTGTATGATCGACTCTGTCCTCCTCTCAGGTCTACAAATTCAAAAATAGACAAAATACACGGACATTTTTTTTTTGGATGTAACAATATATATATAACACAAATTTTTAAAACCCAATTCTGACCTGAGGCAGGTGCAATAAATGTATACACTTACTTTTAATCTATAAAAAAATACTCAGATTTTCGTCAGATAGCAATGTTTTACATACACTATGATTCTTTATATTTGGAAAGTCAGCTGTAATTTACTTCTAAATTTATTTACCCCCCCCCCCCCCATAGCAGAGTGTGATACGTGAATGAAGACTATAGCACATCACATATTCTGCAAAAAACATGATGTATGATGATTAGGGGTTACACAAAGCACCTTGTAAATCATTTTGATGGTCATATCCACAATCTGGAAAGTATTATTTTCTTTGTCACTGAACAATACATTGAAAAAACTGGCAGTCACTGTAATGCTACAAAAATATTCAAACTTGTAGAATAAAGAAAGAGGATGAAGTCAATCACTTCATGGTGCATCCAGACAATTTCATTTTCTGATTTTAACTCATGGATTAACCAGAGCTTTATGTGACACTTTTTTAAATTTAGAATAAAATGATGATTTATAAGTCTTATGTGAAAGGTTTGATTGGCAACTAACCATTAAATGCTTCCAAAAAAAAAAAGTAACTAAGATGATAGTTTACTAAACAGTGGACAGTAATTAGTGGTTACAAAGCTCCAAGTAGTCATGATCTAAGTTTTACTAAGTCATGATCTAAGTTTTACTAAGTTATTTTCTTAATTAAAGCCAATGGTCAAATTCTGTTGACATTTCCAATTGATATTGGAGAAATAATAAATAATAATGAAAGGCAGGGGAGATGTGTATACATAATTAAACAAAGTACGATTCTGATGCTTTACACATAGTGAACTTTATTTGCCTTTATTTTTCATACAGAATTTGACCTATATAAAAGTTAATTCTTATTTCATTTAAAAAAAAAAAGCGACTTTAAAATGTTAACATGAGATTTTAAAAAAAGATCAATAAAAGGTTAAAAACTTTCATTTGATAAAATTTTTGACCAGCTAGGAAAACGTACCTGAGACACTTGATGTGTAGGAGACAGTGGCACCCAGCACCAATAAACAGCAGCAGTCCACCAAGGAAGAAAGACAGGTCGTAGTTGCCGGTGGCATCATACATGAAACCTGCACAAAATAAAATCTATTATTTACGAATCTGAAGATAATAAAAAGGGATGGTGGTGGAGGGGCTAAAATATGAATGACTGCCACTTAGAAAGTCTTGGGTTCAAATCCTGGAGAAGGATTTTTTTTTATTATTATTTGACTGACCAGACCCGGAGACCAACCTGCGCAATATGGCTACTTTTTTGAAGGGAAAAAGAAAAGTGACCAAGCAGGGGCTAGGAATTATGAAATATATAGGCTGATTGAATTGAGGCTGAAAATAGGTGTAAAACCTTTTTTTTAAACTTCTCTTTACGTCATAAGGATATACAATGGCCCTTTTCCACACTCAATTTTGTTTGTGAGAACAAATAAAATTTAATCCACATTGTGAAAAAAAAGAATTAAAAGGTTTGAAAGAAATGTAGAGAATCAGGTTACATTAACGACAATTCAATGATCATTGTAGTGGTGGTGGTG
>JAGDYQ010000063.1:295000-307382 GCA_021962125.1 Bulinus truncatus | reverse complement strand
ATACAATAACATTATGAATTGAAAAAAAATGTATATGTATGTGTGTGCGCGCGTGTGTGTGTGTTTAAAGAGAGAGAGAGAGAGAGAGAGAGAGAGAGAGAGAGAGAGTTTTTGAGAGAGAGAGAGATGGACAAAGCTAAATAGATAGACATGTTGAGAGAGTCTATTGGTATATAATAGTAGACAGACGGATACAGAAATACATAGGTAGATGGAAAGATAGATAGAATAAATAGATAGACTTATGAACATAGATAGACAGGCAGGCAGACCGAACCAGTCAGACTAATAAGACATACAGGTAGATATAGAGATAGACACACAGACAAACCCCATTCAGACATACATATAGATGGATGGGTAGATGGATGGATGTATAGATATAGGTAAGTGACACGCCGGAAGTTGAACCCGTAACCCAAACCAAGTAGATCCGGCTCATAACCAAGTGCCCTTCTTTCATCCCAGCACAGCCCGAGAGTACGAGTGGTTACGGAGTCACCACGGGAAAGACTTAGAGGAAACTTCCACCACAAACTCTCCGAAAATCTCGCAGTTTTCTCCTCTTTTTTTCACCGCACGTCCATCCCGTCTCCTCGGTGCTAAATCTGGTCACGTGACATGTCAATCTTTTTGATTCAAAAGTTAAAAAAAAAACCATTCTCTTGTTTTCAATCAGCTACATAACATAGTCAACATCTTTTTACATCCCCATAAAGGTCACCTTGCAATCCGATAGCCTTCAGCAGTACACTAAAAATATCTGGATTAAGTTAACCGAAAAATGGAGTTTGTAGAGGCCAGTAAAATCATTAAGATCGTTCATGCGTGACGAAAAACAACGAGGTACGCTCAAGCAGGTAAGTGTTGTCAACAATTGGCTCTGAAGTAACAAATGGAAACCGCAAAGGTAACAAACAGAAATAATAACAGGCAGAAACTGTGAAGCAACCAAAGTAAACGTGAAATAATAAATGGGAGTTATGCAGCAATAGGTGGTAGGCGTGAAGTAACTGGCGGAAATGATCTGATATACAAAAAATGTGAAATAACAAATCGGGGAAGTGGGAAGACACGAGCGTTACTAAAAAAATGGGGGTTTCAGTCATTCTTCCTGTTTGGGGAAGTTCTGGGGGCCCTTAAGTCCGGGGGCCCTTAAGTCCGTGTGGGGGCACCACAGAGCCCTTTGAAAGACCCCGACAGTGGACTAAAGTTGTATTCAACGTGTCTCTTATTTATAATAGTTTATAATTATAGTTAACGTATCCAATTTTTTTAAATAAAAAAATTAAAGTATGAAATGAAGCACACTAGTACCTTGCGGGACGGATGGCCGAGTGGTGTGGATGCTCGCATATCGACACGAGAGTCCCTCTTCGATCCCCCAGTGAGAACCAGAGGAATTTCTCCAGGTCATGGTTGAAAATTGTTAATGTCTCACAAGTCCACCCAGCTTCAAACGGTGCCTGACTTCAAGTTGGGAAAGTAAAGACTGCTGTGCGTTGTTTTGACTCACAATCCCCTTCATATGCCGAAGGTGCCGGAACAAGATGAATTCTACACTTCATCTGCCCCATTAACCTATTATGGTAGAACTTTTTACACCGATACCTGGACTTTAAAAAAAAACCCGGTGCTAGCTCAATCCGAAGGCAATCTATCTATCTTTCTGGCGATCTTTAAATCAGTCCTTTTTGCTGCGTGTCTCTCGTGCATATGTGTCAATGTATCTCTTCCGGATACACAATGAAGCCACAGCGGCTTAATCGCCAAGGATACACAGTGAAGCCACAGTGGCTTAATCACCAAGGATACACAGTGAAGCCACAGTGGCTTAATCACCAAGGATACACAGTGAAGCCACAGTGGCTTAATCACCGAGGATACACAGTGAAGCCACAGTGGCTTAATCACCAAGGATACACAGTGAAGCCACGAGTGGCGGCCAATCACCAAGGATACACAGTGAAGCCACGGTGGCTTAATCACCAAGTTACTGTAGAGATAGTTGCATCCCATGATTATCCTGTCTATTTTTTTCTTTCTGTCTATCCCTATTCGCCGATCTGCCTATCTCTATCTATTTGACAATCTGTCTATAAGTCTGTCCGTCTGTATGTCAACTTGAGGTGTTACAAATCAAGTCGTTAAAAAAAATTTGTCTTTCAAGCTTTGGCATCGAACTCGGACCGCAGGGCGTTTAGGCAATTTCCTAACATTAAACCATAGGTGCACTTTCATCATTATTGTAACAAGAGCCACAAGACTAAATGACTGGTACAGTACAAAATGACGGTTCGAGTACAAAAATGACTGGTACGGTACGCAAATGAGTTGGACTTGAGTACAAAATGACTGGTTCAGTACAAAATGGCTGATACAGTACAAAAATGATGAGTACGGTACGAAATGAGTTGGACAGTACAAAATGACTTTGGTACAGTACAGAATGAGTTGGACAGTACATATGTTGAATATGTATAGACCGCCACTAACTCTAGCATTCACTTATCAATATTAAAAACATCTTAGACTTGATACTACCATACGAACCATACATTTTAATACTGCTAATAAAATCAAATCTCTTTTAAAATAAAAAGGCGAAAAGGAAATAAAAAAATCCTAATATCATTTAATGCACAACGACATAAAAAATTGTGTCTTAAGTGTATATAGATTACGAATGCAATTTTTAAAATGTCTTGTCAAGAGCAAAGGGGAGATGACTGTTTGACCTGATGATTCTTGAGTTCGACCCACGGTGAAACCGAACGGAGCCACTCCAGGTTTAGGTGCAAGTTCGTCTGTTGTTAATACACAAGCTAAATACATACCTAAGTTAGGTTAGAAGTTAAACTTAAAGGTGGGATACAGGCCCGTAACGTGCAGGGCCGGGCTTCCCTACATTTTGTCTATTTTATTTGCTTATTTGTTCTACTTATTAAAATGTACTGCCTGGCCCCTGCTGTGGAATTTTCACGCTACGTGGTGGGACATTAGTCTTTTTTTTAAATTTCCCACGATGAAACAATGCTGAAAGAAACATTTTTTGTTAGGAATTACATTTATGTAATTCCACAATCTCAGCATAATGGTACTTTGATTATCTTTACGAATACAAGTAAATATTATTATTAGCGTTATGTAATGTTATCCAAAAAGACCGACAAGAACATTTTTTTCAAATCATTATCCTGTCTAATTTTTAATTCAAAGTCAACTTTACATACATATATTAAATTATTAACTCACACCAGATCGAAATAAACTTGTCTCCTTTAATTTGGCAATTCGGAACATTTCATTCTTGCTTGGCCAAGAATTTAATCAAACCAAAAAAACACAATGCACTTACCTATATCAAATGAAAAGGTCTGCATGTCTCGTAATACACAGAACGGTTTTGGCATTGTTTCACACCCACAGACACCTTTTAGGCGAACTCAAAGATTTCGTTTTCATAATACAATAAGTACATTTTCAAAGACCAACTGAACAACAGGAAGGTTCAGTAATTTACATTTGTGGTACACACTACATGTTTATTGACCTATAAATTATACACCGTTATCTGTCAATAAATGTTGATATTTTATTGTATTCCTATTTGATATACATCTTCAAACATATCTATCTATCTATCTATCTATCTATCTATCTATCTATCTATCTATCTATCTATCTATCTACTATCTATCTATCTATCTATCTATCTATCTATCTATCTATCTATCTATCTATCTATCTATCTATCTATCTATCTATCTGTCTGTCTGTCTGTCTGTCTGTCTGTCTGTCTGTCTGTCTATCTATCTGTCTGTCTGTCTGTCTGTCTGTCTGTCTGTCTGTCTATCTATCTATCTATCTATCTATCTATCTCTCTATCTGATCTTTTCGGCAGTCTAACAAGTCTATATTATTGGATAAAAGAGACGATCATCATTACGAGAGTTGGGGTGGGGGGGGCACCCTCATGTACACCCCTGGTGGCTCTAACCCTGGTGGATGCCGTCGGTGTACAGCCGGGTTTTGAGCCTCGGAAAATTTTTGAGGTCGTGGCGAAAGTCCTTTTAAGTCCAACCGGCTGTGAGGGGTGCTCAACTAATAAGTTTAGGGCAGTAAGGGTGGCTGGTGGGGCGTTGTGCTCACCACACCGTTGGTACCTAGAACAGAAGAATTCTACATTTCATAGGCCCGGATGATGAGGTACCTTACTTTTCAAACAATGCTGTCGCTTGAGTTATTAAGATCAAAATATGGTGTGTCATTGCAACAAGATGCGCGTGACCTGCTTTATCTGGCAGAAGTGTTATATATTAGCGTCCCCCTAAATATAGGTCACCACAGCCTGACTGACTTCCCAATGTCGACCGTTACCATTCGTTCCTTTTAGCCCAGGGGCGAAATCTAACAGCGGTGGGGGGGGGGTTGCGGGCTCCAAATTCGTCTCCTTCCCCAGGTCTAATTGTACTAGTAACTTTATTCCCCCCCCCTTTTTTTTTAAAGAGGCCCTATAGCTTACGCTGCAGCCCGGTTCTTCGGCCTGTTGCCTTTCCATGCGGGTTCCATCTCCAGGACCATTATAGTAACGCTGTGAGTTTGTTTCCAGAGAGGGGCCCTAACATCGACATTTTCAGTCTATATTTCTCGACAAATTGGCAAATATTCAAGCTTTATCCCATTATATATGGTGTTTGGCATTGTAGAGAAAATGGTATAGTCATAGTTTGATGACGCAATTGGGTAGGGCTTCGCCGTCCGCAGCTCCCATGACGTCATTCCCCCATCGCGCTGTAGAATTATTCTGGGTTCTACGATGTATACCTCATTTTTGGTAGAAAATTTTCGATCTCCAGTGAGGACCAAATGATATTTCAGGCCATGGTCAAAAGTTCTCCGCCATTTATCCCGTGGCTCCTCAATAGTCATTGCACTATCGGCTATGGTGGGGATGAAAAGAAGGGCACCATAAAAAACAGTCCAATTAGTGGTTTATATCATCAAAGATATTTCAACTTACTCTTACAGGGACTTCACACACATACACTCCTGGAGTATAGATTTCTATTCACGTGTTTCTCAATGCCTTTAAGTGGACACAGGCCCGTAGCCAGGTCAAAGTAAGCAGGGAGGCACCAATACCCAGCAAGAAGGCACCTTTACTTTTTCTTTATTATTTCCTCTTTTTTTTTTTTTAAGCGGGGGGGGGGCACTCCACACCTAGCGGGCCCCCAGTGCCCCACCCCCTTGGCTACGGGGCTGATGGACATCAGGGAAGAAAATTGTTAATAGTATATTCAAGTAGAATCTTAAGTAAAAAAAATGATACAAAAAGTGATTTTTTTTTTTTGGAAAGACCACAACATTAGTCTAAAACAGGCATTCCCGATATCAAGTTTGTGTGTTCCAACAGTGTTTTATTTACACAGGTATATATCATCTTCTTCTTACAATAGGAACAGATATCAGCATGATAATAAATAAATAATAATCTCCTTATATTGTTTTATTAGCGCCAGTAAAACTGTAACTTACGATAGTAAAACCGATAAGACTCGTTGTACTGTGTATATATAGATCAACTGTCATGGTATCTAAAGGAAGTCTGTCCATGGTTGCTTCAAATATAAGATATTTTGGCACTTAGTGATGGCCCAGTATATAAAACATGCATAATACGCATCGTCAGTATCGCTATAAAATTGATATTTCCGAAAACTGTCTAATTTTCGTTAATGTTTATCAATATTTAGGTGCTACACTGTTCATAGATTTATAATTTAAGTTAAATGTCCCAAGACCCCCAAGGGCTCATCGGGGCAGATGGTCTTAATTCATCTGTTTCTAAAACCTCGACATAAAAGGGATTGTGTGGTTAGCACAACGCCCAGCCGCCTTTTCTCCACCAACCCAAAGGTCAAGTGCACATTCAATAGGTGGGTTTAAGGACTTCACCAGGACCTGCAAAATCTCGAGTTCTCAGTCGGTTCGAACCTGGGACCCATCTGTTGGACAGTCCAGCGCTCCACACCGCACGATCATCCGTCCCAATATATATATATATATATATATATATATATATATATATATATATAGAAGACACTATTTTAAAGGAAATCCCCTCCCCACAAATAGCGACATTTTGTTTTTAAGTTTAGCTACATCTAACTCCTAAGCCTGTCAGTACCGAACTACCCAGCCAGAATTACCGACTGAAATTTCGGTCCCTGGGCGGGGCTGTCATCCCCCCCGTGCTGATAATAATATTTTCCAAAGTTGATTGTCAATTCCAGGGCCCCTAAACTCTTTAAAAATTTCAGGCATTTGACCCCCCCACTCTCGGCGGGTCTGTACCCAGCAACTAAATATGAAAAAAAAAACAACAAAGGTCCCGGGGAGTGGGGGGCGGCGATCAATCTTGTTATGATGAGTGTGAGGGGACAGTATTAGTATTAAAAATAACCCAACAAAAATATTTAGACACTTGGTATGTCGACTTTGGTATCTTAGTTTTTTTACGAAGTGGCTACGGTTACAGCCAACGCGCATGCGCTCCTAGACGGACTATTTTTTTTAGGGCTAGGAATAGGATTAGGGATAGGGTTAGGGATAGGCTTAGGGATAGGGTTAGGGAGTGGAACAATATATATAAGCTGGACCCCCGAAAAAAATCGACAAAAAAAAAAATGACCCGTCTCCAGGCCTTTAGACGCATGCGGGTTGCTTACATTTGCAAATGTACGTTTTTTTAATAGCTCGATCTGGTCAGTCGCTGTGGATGGTTCGTTAGGTTAGGTCATTTGATGGGGGGGGGGGGGGTTGAAGCAGAGTGGGGGATGGTGGGGGAGGGAGGGGGTGTAAATTCTACACGTTACAGAGTCACTTGCAGGATTCCTCACATAAAAAACAGTGTGTGAGCACATTTTGCTTCACTATTTGGTAAACTCATTAAACCGGCCGTAAAAATCATGACACCCTTTACCACAAAAATGTTTTCGGTGGTAGGAGGGGAAGGGGGTGTGAGGTTTAGCCTCTTCAAAAAGCCCCCCCTCCGGACTAGCATTACCCTGAGCTGATTTATAATAAAGCTAGTGGATACTGTTTATCGACTCTAATCTGAAATTTGGTCAACAACTGTTGACCTAAAGTGTTCATTTCAGCTAACAACGCCATCTATCACATATATATGTACCTATTCTATTTATATGCATGGGTAAATAAACTAAAAAACATGAACAGGATAGTTTACTGCAGTACAGCTAAAATTTTAGAAACCTGCTGTAACACAACTATAAGAAGTTCTAAAACTGTAAAAAAAAAAAAAATAATAATAACTAACTCATATTAAAATGAAATTTCAAGCTTGTGTAAATATTATGACAAACTCTAAACATTCTTCATGTATTCGTGTAACCAGTGGCGCAAGCAACCGGGGGGGGGGGGGGTAGGCTGGCTCCAGACCAAATCATCAATACATATTTTACTATATAAAGTTACTAAAAAGACTGTCCAAACTGTCTTTTTTTTTCAATACAAGAAAAGAACCCCTTAGCACTTTTTGCTGGTTGCGCCACTGCATATAAAGTCTATTTTTAAATTTAAAAAAAAATTTAGCCTTCAGTTATACTGGGCACCACAAAAATGGATGTAATTTGTACCTTTTATTTTTAAAACTTAAATACCCTTCACAGAGGAATTTTTTTAAAAATAGGGCGACTTGTCTACATCTCCGTAGACGACCGGTAAGCCCCAGGGCAGCCCCGTAGCGTGAAAATTCTACAGCGGGAGCCGAGGGCATTTCCCAGCGGGCCAGGCATTCAGCAGATTTTAGGCAATAACGAGGGGGGGGGCGGGAAATAAATGTTACTAAGTAGAGCAAACAAGCATAGGGGGCGGTCAAAACTTGGAGGCCCCCCTCTCAGTCACCAGGCGCGCCAGGATAAACAACACAGGTGCAATCCCTGCGGTAAAGTCCCGAGACAACTCAAGCTGATGTAGATGATACGAGTCTCACGACCATCTAGGATTAGCTATTATACGAGGCCATTAGCTCTGAAAGGTTCAACAATTCAGTGAGCCATAAGGTACCATACAGTACTATAACAGCCAAGACATTATTATGTTATACCAGCTGTATCTGCAAAACTTTATAGATTATATACCCTTAGGTTTGATCAGTATATTAGATTATTTTGGTTTCGGACATATCCGATTAGTTCATGATTTTATTACAATTTATTAAAAGATGCAAATATGTTTTAAGAAATAAAAAAAAAAAATTTAATTGCTGAATTATTTCACTTTTGGCCTTGGGTTTTATGTTTGAAAAATGCAGTAACTATTCAAAACTTGCAGATTTTTAAAAATCTGTCTCCACAAACGTGAGCTCTTGTTTTATAAAAGTTCAGAGATGTCTAAAGCTAAAACAACTTTAAAATGGGTGACCACTTAGATGTAAAGAAAACTAAAAAGACAGAACCAATGAAACATCTATTCTCTTTAATCACAATAGGTATAAATGTAAAACTCCTCTTCATGTGTCAAACGTTCACACACTGTTATCACAAATTATCAAAATTAACAGAGTAAACTATAGGTTTACTACCACATCAAAACAACGCTAGGTTATCAATGAGGAAACCAACAGTGTTCCGGATGTAAGATTAAACATCATACATTGTAATGTTCTTTCAGCTGGTTGAACAAACACAATACATGTATCTACCCACAATACATCAGTGCCAACACTGTTAAATGAAGACATTCTGACATTCAGCTGGTTGCATGTATCTACTAAATACATCAGTGTAACAATGTTAAATATAAGGAACATTCTGACATTCAGCTGGTTGAACAAACACAAT
Source organism: Bulinus truncatus (assembly GCA_021962125.1). NCBI lineage: Eukaryota > Metazoa > Mollusca > Gastropoda > Planorbidae > Bulinus > Bulinus truncatus. Next base: position 298,515 of record JAGDYQ010000063.1, on the reverse strand, counting down.
ACATGTATCTACCACAACCACATCAGTGTAACACTGTAAATTTGAGGAACATTCTGCTCGTTGAAACAATCAAAATACATGTATCTACCCACAAGCGCATCAGTTTAACAATATCAAATTTGAGGAACATTCTGACATTCTTCTAGTTCAAAACAATCACAACACACGTATCTACCAACAATACATCAGATTTTAGCATTTGAAGACATTCACGACATTAGTTTAAGGTAAATGATTTAGTTCAACAATGACAGTAAACAACACATTTTTTTTCAAACTTGTGCAAGTATTATGGAATTCAATTTAAAAGCAAAATGAAAAGATAACATGAGCCTGAACATTGGCAGCATACATGTAGTTCATATATTCATCAGCTTAGTTTTCAAAATTTTATCACTTTGTGTGGAAACAAATGAAACACACAATACATGTATTATAGCTACACAAACTTTCTGTAACACCAATAAAAAAAAAACCACCATCTTATATCTCAAATGTTTAATTCAATAATCTCTTTCGAGACCTTCATTCAACGACCTTGGTATAGACTCTGGAAAAAAAATAAAAGTGAAAATCCAGGAGTAAAGGTCACATCGGAAAAAGATTGAACATTAAAAAAATAATCTTGAGTAGCAGCTAGTAGCAAGTAGCTTATACCTGCAGTCATGTGGCTATAGCAAAAACATATGTTCCTATTACTTGAAAAACATATAAAGATTAAAAATTATCTTTTTCAAAATGTAATATTAAAAAAGAGAAACAAATGGATATTAGAATGAAGTTACATTAAGATTATGTAGAATCAAACCACACTTTTTTGTATGACCTTTTTACCCTAATTTGAAGAGAAATCAGTGCATTTAACGCAACATTATCAAAAACATTCTCACATGTGGATATGATAAAATAAAAAAAGCATGTGAAATCTAGACTTAGCGTTTTTGGTATATGAAAGACTTGATGATTAAATGCAACATGATATACTATATTATAAGATGTTTTTTTGTTTTGTTTTATTATAACTTGATCATGACAAAAAAAAAAACGATGATTCCAAGAGGACGATGTACATATGACGTGATACAAAAAAAATAATTGTAAAAAATGATAATGTCAATCTCATTACAAGGATATATATATAAATTTGATGTTTTTTTTTTAAAAGGATAAACAAATCTAGTGTGTGAATTTATAGGGCAGTGCAAAAAATAACTTGAGACTAGAGAATATCTCTTAAAAAATGTGACATCTGGCATAAAAAATTGCAGACATTGAAATAAAAAAAATTTAGTTAACAAGAAGAGCTTATAATATTGGGGTTGGATGACTTAGATATGTTTACAGTAAACAGAGCTAACAGAAATACTTAAAGTTACATATTATAAAAGATGATAAACAGGAGCAATAATATTTTTATTTCGCATAGTCGTCTTTGCTTCTATCTTTCCCTTAAACAAAAATAAAATAAGTAAATCAGAACAATTTCTACCTCTATTCCATGAAGTGTTTAATAAGTAAAAAAAAACAAAAAGCCAACAACAACAAGATGAACAGGTTTAGTTAAAATGTCTCCATATACTTTGATTTGGGTACAAAAAAAATTTGCTACATTTAACGTACACAAAAACTTGATACATGATATTTGATACATGAAATTTCAAAACAAATGATTCAAAGTGGCCATTTGCACAAAAAAAGAAAAAGACTTAAAAATGGAAGTGTAAAAATGCCAAGCGAATAATTAATAAGAAAAAAGGCTCATAACCATTACGTGACTAAATTTGCTAAAGCCAGAAAGTGAAAAAGCACAACAATAAATGAATGAAAAACTAAATTGTCATCATTAGGACTAATTTCAATCTAATATTTAGACTACTGCTAAGCAATAAAAATAAAATTTAAATAAAAATATGAATGGCTAACATCAGATAATTATTTATTTCTAAAAACTAAATTAATAAAAACAGATGCAGGACTCAACAAACTTCGTATTGTTAGAGGGAGTCAAACGAGAGGTTTTTTTTTTTTTAAAAGACCTATCAATATTTAAGCTCATATTAAATTTAGTCAGAAAGCTAGATCTTAAAAAGTCATGTGCCAACCTCTTATAGTTTAAAGAAGAGAAAGACAAAATGTTTTCATTAGCACAAAAAATGTTAAAATAGTATTTCTATTTATTTTTAGATTTTTGTCTTTTTCTTTTCTTTAAAGTTTTCTTCTTTTAGAAGTATACAGCAGCATGCAAGAAACCCTTCTACAGACCTGGTCTAGGCTTAAAATAAAAAGCTACAACAGTGAGTTTTGGTTATAAAAAGGGACATTACTTAAAGAACCACTTCCCTCACATTAGGCCAGAGAGACAAGAATCTACTCAACAAGATGTAACTAATCAATGACGTGCTCTGGTTTATGTAAAGGAAAAATGCTTTTGTATTGACTAGCAAACCCAGGCCTTTCTGCTGAAGATTTTGAGCTAAAATTTACTTCCCACCAGACCATATCTAGATGCACCATAGGCATATACTGACTGAAAATATCTGGTCTACTAGAACACATACAATGGTGAAGGAAATATAACATATATATTAACTGTAACCAAGATGTCAAGTTATTTTATGAGGCAAGCTTTTAGAAAAGTATATTGGCTTGTTTCAGTTTAGCTCATCAGCCCACACAAATTGTAAACTTCTGTTGAACCGGCACCAATTATTCACTGTGTCCTGTGAGACTCAACGTCAAATTTAGCTATAATAATTTTTTTTTTTCACTTTTTACAACATTCGGCCGTCTAAGCTTGAAGTATCAATTTATAAACACATTTGCCAAACCCCTATGCCCCTTAAAATATCTGACTGGACCTAAGTCAATTTAAAATGCACTTATGTGTTTAACATTACATTTTGTAAAGTTTAATTTTCACCACTGGTAAGGGAAGGTTTACTTAGGGGATAATTTCACCAAAATGTAATAGCATTAAGCTTTTTTTAAAAAGCTGTATTTATTTTTTATCTAACTTAACAGTAAATGTAAGTTTTAACAGAAATGTGCGTAGTCTGAATGATACATCATGCTGAAAGATACCGGTTCATCTATAGAGATGATCTTTTGGCTTGGACCCACCCAACTGTAGAATTTCCTCTTCTTCCGGTTGTTCAAATATTGTATCAGTTTGCTGTATGATCTATCTGTCCTCCTTTCAGGTCTACAAATTCAAATAGACAAAATACATGGACATTTTTTTTGAGGTAACAATATATATAACACAAATTTTTAAAAACCCAATTCTGACCTGAGGCAGGTGTGCACAAGTGTATACACTTACTTTTAATCTATAAAAAAATACTCAGATTTTCATCAGATAGTAATGTTTCAACATACACTATGATTCTAAATATTTGGAAAGTCAGATGTACTTTTACTTCTAAATTTATTTATCAATCCCCCCCCCCCCAAGTACAGTGTGATATGTGAATGAGCATATTCTGTAAAATTATGATGTATTATTAGGGGTTACA